>JADBJO010009890.1:42500-47500 GCA_016801955.1 Conus betulinus
TTTTCTTTCCGTCCCTCCTTCTTTCTGTCTACTTCCTTCTTGCTTTCTTTCATTCCTTAATTCCTCCCGTTTTTTTTCCCTTTCTTTCCTTCCCTTTCTTCTTTCTTCCGACTTTTTCCGACTTTTCCTTTTTTCTTTTCCCTTCCCCCCCTCCCTCCCTTCCTTTGCTTATCTGCCCCTTCGTTCTTTCTTCTTTCCTTTCTTCTTTTTTTTTTTTTTTTTTTTTCCCTTCATTCTTTCATTTCTTCTGTCTTTCCTCAATCCCTACCTACCTCCTTTCTTCCTTCATTCTTTCTTGTCTCCTCCTTGTTTCTTTCTTCCTTTTTTTCCCCTTTCTGTTTTTTTTTCCCCTTTTCCTTCATTCATTTCACCCTTATTCTTTCATTCCTTCTTCTGTTGCTCATTCCTCCCTTCTTTTGTTTTTTCTTCCGTCCACATTCTCCCCCTCCCCCCCCCCCCCCCTCTTTTGCTCATTCTTTGTTTAATATCCCTTTCGCTCTTTCTTCCTTCCTTCTCCCTTCTTTTTTTTCCTTTCTTTTTTTCTTTTTTTTTTTTTTTTTTTAAATCTGTCTTCCTTCATGTCATCCTTCTTTCGTCTTCTTTTTTTTTTTCTGTCGTCTTTCTTTCTTTCTTGTCTCCCTTCTTTCTTCTTTCTTTTTTTTTTTTTTTTTTTTTGTTCCCTTCTTTCTTTTGTGTTTCCTTCCTCCATCCCCCTTTTTTGTTAGTTTTTCTCTTCCATTACTCCTTATCCTTGTTTTTGTCATGATCCTTACGCCCCTCCCTCCTTTTCTTTCGTTTTCCTCTCCCTCCTCCTCCTCCTCCTCCTCCTTCTCGTCGTCTTCTTCTTCTTCTTCTCTCTTCTTCTTCTTCTTCTTCTTGTCTCTCTCTCTCTCTCTCTCTCTCTCTCTCGCTCTCTCTCTCTCTCTCTCTCTCTCTCTCTCTCTCTCTCCTCTCTCTCTCTCTGTCTCTCTCTCTCTCCCTCTACATACTCTCTCTCTCACACACATCACACACACACACACACACACACACACACACACACACACACACACACACACACACACACACACACACACATACACACACACACACACACACACACACACACATATATATATATATATATATATACGTACGCACGCCCCCCCCCTCCCCCGACACACACACACGTGTGCGTGTGTTTGTGTGTGTGTGTGTGTGTGTGTGTGTGTGTGTGTGTGTGTGTGTGTGTGTGTGCGTGCGTGCGTGCGTGCGTGCGTGCGTGCGTGAGTGCGTGTGTGTGTGTGTATCGCGAGCGTGACTTGAAAAGTTGGTAGAGTTTGAAAAATGGGTTGATATCGACATTGCCTCATTCCAAACTGGAAATCAGCGATTTATGGGACTACATTATATCGGTTACAACAGAGAAGAAATAAATGCAGTTTAGAGTAAAATCATCGCAAGGTTCTGTGGCTGAATTAAATGGGACTTTAACTGAAAGTATGGCGTTGATTAAAAAAAAAAAATCATGTCATTTTGAAACAGCTCTCTGGCAGGCAGACGTTATTCATACTCTTTACGTCGCAAAAAAAAAAAACAAACTAAAACAAAAAAAAAAACAAAAACAAACAAACCAAAAAACACTACCAACAACACCACAACAGAAGGTAATCAAGTTGTTTTCATTCAAATCAAACAAACAAAACGAAAAACACAAACACACAAGAAATAAAACACACAGGCAAACAAGCAAAAGCAGCACAAACACCTGACTTGGTGGAACGATATCCGTAGGACAAAGAAAGAGCAAGCAAACAGCAAGCAAGCAAACAAGCAAAAAAAAACACACACAAAAAAACACAAAACAAACAAAAAAAAAACGTTCCCAGACATGTGACTTTTAAGGAACGATAACTATATTCGATGACGAACCCGAATTTCATTCAAAAGTTTTATTAGCCCTGACGGGGACTTTCGTCGTCGACTGAATTAAAAAAAAAAACAAAACAAAACAAAACAAAACAAAACAACACAAAAACAAACAAACACAACACACACACACACAACAACAACAACAAAAACAACAACAAAAACAAACAAAAAGCATGGCACCACCACCACCACCAACCAAACCAAACCAAACGAAACCAAACCAAAAGAAACAACAAGCAAAGCTGATAAAATGCCAGTCAGATCACTTTCGTAAGCGAATCACGTTACCAGAGATTCTCAAGACAAGAAGTGTCAAGGCTGGTGCGGCTCGGCGACGATGCAGATCAACGGGCACGCAACTCGCTTGCTGTGTCGTGGAACGCACTCTCACGACTTGACACTGGGCTTGTCAGGAGGCATGTAGTACAGAGTACCTCCTCCTTCCATTTGTCCTCCCAGCGCCCTGGCCCCACCCTCCCCCCTCTCCTCCTCCTCCTCCTTCCTTCCTCTTCTCTTCCCCCCCCCCCCTCCTCCTCCCCCCCCCCCCCCCTCCCAACTTCTTCTGTCAAACTCTTGTCGGAACATTTCGTCTCAGAGAGACGCTAACAACCAATCAAACTAATAAGATAATAAACAAAGTCATATTTTTACGGTCCCCCCCTCTCTCTCTCTCTCTCTCTCTCTCTCTCTCTCTCTGTTGCCTTTATTGATTTTGAGAAATGTTTTGATACTATTAATATAAACTTGCTCTGGCCTGTTTTGCTGAAAAATGGAATTAAAAGAAATCTTTTTCGTTGTGTTAAAAGTATGTATATCACTGTTAAGGCTCGTATTAGATGTGGTGCAACTCTTACCAATCAGTTGTCTTGCTCGTCTGGGGTGAAGCAGGGAGACATATGTAGTCCAATTCTGTTTTCAGTATTTATAAATGAATTGGCTATAGAGGTAATCAATAATGGTGTTAGCTTTTTTTTTTTTTGTTCGGTACGCTTGAATTGCTTATCTTTTTACTGGCTGACGATGTTGTCCTTCTTTCCGAGACTATCGTTGGCTTGCAAACACAGTTAAATAATTGTACAGAGAGCATCCACTTCACTTTGTTTAAAGGTGAATATGCATAAGAAGTAATACTGTTGTTTTCAGAAGAAATGGTTATCCGGGTATGATGGCAATACGATGCCTGTGGTGAATGCGTCTAAATATCTAGGTGTTTATTTTTCAACAAGATTAAGTTTTACTGTGGCAAGTAGGGATATTGCTAGCCAGGCAAAAAGCGCCCTTTTGAGTGATAATGCAGAGGCTACGTCAGTGCGATAATTATTCTGTTGATGTTTTTCTAAAACTTTTTGATGCTCAGATACAGCCAGTAATACAGTGTGGTTCTGAAATATGGGGGATGGAAAAGGCTGCACAGTACTGCGGAAAGGTCCACTTGTTTGCCCTTAAGAATTTTTTTTTTTTTGATATGCGAACACCAAATGATCTCATGTATAATGAATTAGGCAGATTTTCAATAACTGTTAACTCTATTGTTCGATGTATTCCATACTGGTTAAAGTTAGTACAAATAGATGAACATAGGCTACCAAAGAAAGCGTTTTAATGTTGTTATATTTAGACCAGAGAGGCAAAAAGAACTGGGTGACAAATGTAAGATTATGTCTGTTTCAGTATGGCTTTGGATATGTACGGTTGAACCAAGGCGTTGGAGGTGCAAATGAATTCTTTTAGTTTGTTTTAAGTAGCGACTGCTTGATTGAAGATGGCCAAACTGGCAAGATCATGTGGGCAACAGTGAGCGTTATTCAATGTATAGAATGATCTGTGATTAGATGCACTGTGCTCCAAAATACTTACAATTAGATGTGGAGAGACACTTAAAACAAATAATGTCAATGTTTTCGTTTGGTGTATCAGACCTTGCTGTTCATTACTATAGATACAGGAATCCTACACCTAATGATCTGTTGTGTCCATTCTGTAAGAATATCGAAGAAAAAACGAAGTTCATTTTGTTTAACGTTGTCCATTTTACGATAAATTAAGAAAACAGTTGATCGCTCCAAAATATTACATAATAGCAAGTGCTTTCCAACTTAATCTATTGTCATCCTCAGTTAATGCACACAAAAAAAATTGTGAAAAACCTCTGCATTTACCTGTACAAAGCATTTAAAGCAGAGAGATTGCAACTTCCTAAACTGATTTATAATCAAGAGCGTAGATAATGGAATATATAGTTTGTTTTTATGTTTTTCTTTCTTTCTGCCGAATCTTAAATTAAATTACTTGTTATTTTTCTGTGCCCATACACCCCCTTCTAAGGGCGTTTGGCCCTACTGGAGTAAAATGTCATTTTCACTGTCATTGTGTGTGTGTGTGTGTGTGTGTGTGTGTGTGTGTGTGTGTGTGTGTGTGTGTGTGTGTGTGTGTGTGTGTGTGTGTGTGTGTGTGTGTGTGTGTGTGTGTCATTTTGTTATGTTTTTGCCTTGAGTGCAAAATTTTGTTCGACTTTCTGCTGTGGAGCTGTGCTGTGTGTCCCTTGGGAGAACTTAACGTTTTGAACGACACACACACACACACACACACACACACACACACACACACACACACACAACACACACAGATATATATATATATATATATATATATATATATATATATATATATATATATATATTTGTCCCTGGATGAGACATCTTCCATGCCTTCTCAAAAGCAGTACACACTCCTGCAGCTCCTTCCACTTCTTCGCCCCCCCCCCCCCCCCCCCCACACACACACACACCCCCCCCCTTCCTCTAAACTACTCCGATCCCTTTCGCCGGCTACTCAGACACACCACAGAGGTTGTTCCTGTATCTTACCGTCATGAGGCAACCCACCAGAGGAGACACTGCATTGTCGCACTGTATTATTCAGCAGAAAGTAATGCCTTTCAAAAGAAGGTAAAGATTGTACATTCTTAAAAAGATTTGTGAAATTGTCGTTCAAGAGAGGATGCATATGGTACTATCAACAGATCTCTGAGTCATGCCATTCGAAACAGGTAAATGTTGTACAATTCCCCAGGAGGTAAATGATACACC
>JADBJO010009890.1:67500-75000 GCA_016801955.1 Conus betulinus
CCTCACAGTGAACCCCAAAGATGCCGCACTTCCGTGGCGTGAGGAAGTACAAGGGTCCTGGCTGAGCGGCATCGCTGGGGTAATGCACTTGCTGCGCGAAATCGAAGCTGTAGTGCATGGTCATATCATTGGAGTTGGCTGAGTTGGCTGGAGGCGCTGCAGACCATGCTGCTGCACCACTGCCTTGGCATCATCAACACACATCTGTCTGTACAGGTCACGCTCTGCATCGACCTGAAACAACATTAAACAAAATGTCAACGTATTTCTAAAAATCATCCTAATCACATAAACATTTTAAAAATTGGTTCAGCATACATTCCTATCAAAAGAATTTACAACAAACAAGCTAACAAAAAAAAAAAAAAAAAAGTTATATGAAAAAAGGGGTTTGATGAAAAAAAAAAAGTTTTCAACAAGATCAGAACTTTTGGCAGCTGAAAAAGGACTTTAACTGCAAAGAATATAAAACTCCAATAAAAGAAGTGGTTTCGTTCAGTGCTATTCCTAATTGTATTCATGGTTCTCACAGTATCGGCAGCTACAAACCTGACTGAGATGTGCTTGTTGTGCGAGCAGGAGGTCATTTTTTTCTTCATTTGTCAGGTTGGCACTCCTGAAGATCTGCATGTTGTTCTTCTGGCACCGCCAGCACAGATCTGACATGGGCTTTGCCACCACAATGTAGGGGCAGAGTTCATTCCATTCCACAGCTGTCCAAATGAAGATCTGCCTACAACGCGATGGCCTGAACAGAGAGAAATAAGAATCAGATCAATCTATGTCATTCATAATTTTACAAATTTGATTTTGTATTTTGTACCTTGATATAGGATCATTCTTTGTAATCTTTTTTAAAGGAAGGATGAAGAATCTGCATGTGATTAGAGACCTTTAATTAACTCAAACTAGTATCAAAGTGCTTCAGCTTAAACATAAGCAACAAGAACTCTGTGTGTGTGTGTGTGTGTGTGTGTGTGTGTGTGTGTGTGTGTGTGTGTGTGTGTGTGTGTGTGTGTGTGTGTGTGTGTGTGTGTGTGTGTGTGTGTGTGTGTGTGTGTGTGTGTGTGTGTGTGCGCGCATGAAATTAAAGGTACTGAAAAAGACAGTTAAGTTGCTTACCATTAGCCATAACATTGTCCTGGTATGCACGGTACACTCGGCTTTTGGGATAGGCAGAAGGCAGAAGGCGGATATCTTCCTGCTTGAATCCAGGCACACGCCCTGGCAGGCTCACTGCATGGTCTTCTGCAAAGTTGTGGATGAACCGCACAACACGACCAGTGTCCTCAAATGCCAGTGCTTTTTTGTTGTTTTGGCGACCCCCTGCCCTTCTCTGAGGAAGCACCAACCCATTCAGCTGATAATGTTTGGACAGGTATGACAGCTTGTCCTGGCTGATGCTGTTTTGACAAAAAAAAAAAATCACATTAAAAAAAGTACAGGCACACATGTTTCTGGGTTCAATCATTTCTTTAAGAGGCAAGGGGTAGATGAGATAAGACTAGCATGTATTATATACCACCCTTATAAATAAAGACCACCAATTATTGAAAAAAAAATCCCATAATCCTTACATTTTGCACCTCCCAAAATGCTACTCTAACTACACATTCTGCACAAGTGGCAGTGAAAGTGGCAAAAGCATAACACATGAAAGTGGCACATAGCATAATGCACACTTTGTGGATGATGCCCAATGTAAGCAACACCTGTGGAAAGTGACTTTAAAATTGTACCAATGAATTTTGTTTTATTTTTGCTTACACTTTATTTTTTTCATTGTAAGAGGTTCACAGTATTTTCTCTTATAACACATAGTGCTTTAAAAGTGACTAACACTCACTTGTGACAGTGTGACAAAGGTAATTTTTAATGCTTAGTTATAAACAATTTTATTACTGTGACAATAAAGCAGTACAATGTAGTACTCCACAGTAGATATTTTCAAGCATGTGATGAAGTACTTGTTATTGATTGTCATGAAAAAAAACAACAGTGCTACATACTTAAGCAGGTACAGAAAGGCATCTTTGCAGACTGGGCGGGTGAGCAGCACATAACTGGAGCGGACTCGCTGTCTGTCGTTCTGCTCTTTCCATCTGCTGCAGGCAGTTTTGGGGCCAGTCCGCATGCATGCACTCAGAATGCCCAGAATCAACCAGTCTTTTTCATCTGAAAAAAAAAAACCATCCATCAATCAGTCACTGAATACACTGGCAAAAGATTTTTTTTTAATTATTAAATGTTGAGAGTATGAAAGTTTCCACTCTGATTGTAAGCTACTAGAAGTTTTTACACCATGCCATCAAAGAAATGAAAAGGGAAAAACCTAAGTATTGGGTTTATCTTATATTCCTTGCAAGTGTTTCTCCTACAAGCTTTAACTGCTACAAGAAGTTATCAACCTGTATGAATACAGTTGAAATCTTTGTCAGCACAGGGGCATGATGATGGGTAAAACCACAGAAACAACAAAAGTGTGTGCATACACACACACACACACACACACACACAGTGATCACACAAAAGTTTGCATGGGGTCACAAAAAGAAAGAGCTCAAGAAATGAATGAATGTTGAATAAATGAATGAATGAATGCATCATGAATGAATGAAAAACTTCATTTCAAAGAATGGCAGATAACCTGACTTGAGTATTCAGGCCCTTGCTCCACAGCAAGCAAAACACACACACACACACACACACACACACACACATGCACACATGCACACACACACACACACATGCACAGTGCCTGTATGGTCATCTTACATAAACTGATAGCCACAACTATTCTAGTGTATAAATTTCTTGAAGTTTGGAATAAAGAGCAGTGAACACACAGTATTCTAAGATGTACAAAACTAGAATTAAACACAAATGAATGTCGAATAAAAGAGAGAGAGAGAGAGAGAGAGAGAGAGAGAGAGAGAGAGAGAGAGAGAGAGAGAGAGAAAGCATAATGAATAATCAAATCATTCTTAAAAATGGTCATAAATCTTTGATTTACCTCGCTTCAAATCATGTACGGAGAGCTGGAGTGCCACGATCTCTTCAGGTGTGAACTGTGTGATGCAGCCTCGTCTCGTGTCACAGGGTGCTGCTGGTTTGGTACCTTGATCTGTCGGCATCCAGCACCGTTTGCCTTGCATGAACGCATTCGTGCCCTGGCCAGCATCCCTCCATCATCAGGAGTTGCATCTACATCCACTGAAGAATTAGCACCGCCTCTACATTCTTCGACATGGACGAGTGGTGTGTCAGTATCTTCAGTCTCCTCAACGGTGTGGCACGAGTCCTCGTCGCAGTTCAAGTCGGAGATTTCTTCATCATCGGACAGGATTTCTTCGGGCCCAGAGTCAGAAATGAAATATTCCGTGATGAGATTACTCAACTCTTGTTGGTCAGCAGCGGGTAAATTTCCTGATCTGCAGGAATTCAACAGTTTGCTAGTCTTGAAGTGGTCGACATGACGAAGCTTTGAATCTTCACTGCACACACCTTGTCTCCGGAAGTAACAAGGTTTGCCTGGTTTGTGCGCGCTCGGCCAATGGGAAAGGCGAATCGCAAATCTGTTGCCAAGGCAAAAACCGTTCAGCTTTCTGATTGGTTGAAAATTGGAAGTTTTGTATACGTCACATCTTCCCTATTTAGTACAATGTGTTAGGTTATTTTTAGATGACGCGCAGAGAAAAACCGTGAGAACGTCACTCAAGCTTTCGAATGGTATATAACACGATGGGGTTCTGTAAGGGTTGCGTTAAGTTTAGGCGAGTGAAAATGGGGTCATTTTGCGTTAAAAGAAGTTTATTTTGATTCGGGGTTAGGCTTTTAAATCTCAATTTTAAACTAATTTCTTGTTGTTCTGGAGCAAATGAGTAGTGCCACGTGAAAGTTTAGGGTGTAAGGAACACATTTCTGCAAAAAAGTCAAAATGCCCCAGGTAGACCCTCACTAGCTATTTTCAGCTGTAGCCTAATACCTGTATTATTGACTGGTACCAGTATTTTCAGGTTTTGCTCATAAAAACATTCTTATTTTCTAGATAAAGTGGATTTTTTTTTTTGAGCTTCAATAGAAAAATGCGACAAAAACAGATGGTTGTGTGTTGTAATCGCTGATGTCTGTCATACTTCATGAAATGCAACATGATTTCAATTTACTCGAAAACCAGTCACAATATTGTCTTGCCTTTTCACACATTGATTATTTGGTGTGGGCCTTTCAAAACAATGCATTCCACTTGTTCATCTGACACCCTTCATTTCACCACCCCTTTGTCCTCTTCTCTTGCACACCTTTTGGCACAGAGTCATATACTAAATAGCAATAACTTTTCATTAACTGTGAGATAATTGACCTCACCTGCGTGGCCAAATCGGTCATCCTCAGCTCCAAATTCAGTTTCACTAGCAGCTCCACTGTCATCACAGGGCTCTGCAGCCTCCTCCTCCTCCCCCCTCCTGTTCCTCTGTGTTTTTATTTTCAGAGTCATCTTTGGTCCCTACCAAGTCGTCCTCATCCTCCACTTCATCTTGAGCCTCCATTGGAACATCCTTCTCTTCTGCCATGTTCTTTTCGAACCTGTAATGGAAATACATTTTTGTTTAATACTAAATTTCAAGTCTTCAGTCAACTAATGCATTTATAAACATGACAGCATCACATTCAGACCCCATTCTAAAGGTCACTGAAAACAAAATTACCGAAAATAAACAATACATTTATTGAAAATACAGCATACTTAACTCATTTGACCTACTTTCCAAGAGATGGTGACTTAAAATTGATAGAGCTGTATAAATGTCCCTCTACGGAATCTACCCATGTCTACTTCAAACGTTGCAGTGTTCACCAATAGTCACTAAACATAAGCCTGGATGCATGTATTGGGTTGCATCAAGTAGCTTCCCTTATCAAACTCCCAGCAATCTGCACCCTATTCCAGCACCATAATTAATAGTGATGAACTAAAGCCTAACATCAGGCTTTTTGAAGTCCCATCTTTATTACATGACTGATTGTAATACACAAGGTTATAAGCAATAAACTCTGATCATTTGAAGCCTTATTTATGATACTCAGAAGTTTTTTTTTCTTTCTAAAGTTTATAGCATTTCCTTTGGTCAACAAAATGCTTGTACTATGAAGGAGATATTTTGTACTCTTTTGATCTCAGTGGGCAATCATTCTGTTCCGTAGATGTATAAAATTCTGTTTATATAAATTGTGAACATTTTCCTGTTGGTATTGCAACATTCAAAAAACACTGTCTGAACTATCTTGTTCTGTCACAATATGATAATTTGAAAAAGACTAATATATTGTAGCAATCCATGTTACAAAACTTTAAAGATTTGAATAAGATCACCCTTTATTCTGTCTTTCTCTAAAGTGGATAACTGAAGATCTTCTGACTTCAGACTGTCTCTAGTATTTTAAATCATGTGTGCTAATTTCAATTTGGAACATTCTGAAAGTTGTCATGATCTGTAACATCTGACACAAAGTTGCCCATCACAATGGGCCAGACTCGGAAATCACAAACTGAGACAGATTGATACTGAATATGCGTTTGGAAATGCATGTGTTTTAAAACCTGTGTTACTATTAACTGTGACACTTGTTTCCAGATGGAAGAATTCACTTATCCTTAAACATCAATTTGCAGCTCTGTACGTGACACAACTCCATAATAACCCAAAACAATCTACAATGAACTATACATATAAGTTATAACATAACAGGCAACAGACCAGAGATGAGATTATGCTAACTGTATGTTAAACCATGCTTTGGTTTTAATTATTCATAATGTCTACTTTTAACAATTCTAGGGAAGGCATTGTTAGTATACCATAATGCACATTCATGTCAGAATATCTTGCTCACACGAAGACCATGTATTCCGGGGTGGGACTCTATGGAAAAAAAGAGGTATTCATAAAAGTTCTGTTTTTATCTTGAAAGTTAATGATATGGCGCGCATGCATTTGTCAGGTTTTTTTTTGTTTTTTTTTAAGTTACAAATACATTTATACTTGGTTATGAAAACATGTAACAAAATAAATAAAACCTGGTAGCTGCTGGCACCACACCACAATGCTGATGCAGGAGACTGAAATGACTACAATGACTTTCTGATTAGACCAGACTTGTCAAACAAAAACTGAACATAACCATACCATACTGCCACAGACTGGATTAGGCTATTCAGCCTTTAGTTTGGTCTTTTTTTACAAGATGGTAAATCCTACAACATAAACTTCCTGCGTGGGTGATGACAGCACAGCAATCTGAAAGTCTTTCTAATCGAGTATCTACGGTCTGCCCGATGGCAATCCAGACTGGCCTTAAAGCTATCGAGAGATGGTGCATTAAACACTTTTTTCTGGAAGCACGCTCCAGGGATTCACCACTCTATAGGCGAAATAGTGCTGGCGCAGTGAACTGTCGCAAATCCTTTTCCTGAGCTTCAGATTATGCCCACGGGTCTGCTTGACATTGTTTTCCAACATAAGAGGACTCTTCGCGTTATATAGCCCATGAGTGAACTTATAAGTTTCAATCATGTCATCCCTGTCCCTCCGGTACTGCATGCTGGGGATCTTCATTCTGGCTAGTCGCTCTTCATAGGGACAGTCAACCAGACCAGGAACCATCTTTGTTGCTTGTCTGAGAACACTATCTCTGAAGTCCTTACCTTTCTGATATCGTGGGTTTGTGGTAAACTCCAAGTGAGGGTGTATCAGTGCAATGAAGAGCTGTCACATGGTCTCAATGTCGAGGTACTGGTACGAGTGCCTGACGAGCCCGAAAATTCTCTTGGCTTTGTTGATCTGCATCTTGACGTGCTGGCTAAATTTGAGTTCCTGATCTACCAAGACCCCTAGATCTTTCTCTCCCTTTGATAACTCCAATATCATTCTCTCTTCGCCATTGTGTAGTTTCATGCTATACTCTGCCTTGGGTTACTGCGTCCGGGGTGTAGAACCTTACTTTTTGTCGCACTGAACTGCAGCTGCCAACATTCTGCCCAGTTGACATGGTTATCAAAATCCTGTTGAATCCTGTCCCTCTTGTTTTGTTCCTTTACTGTATCAAACATTTTTGTATATCTGTGTACATCTGACATATGCAGTTCACCACCTCTGGCATATCATTGATGAATCTTCTTCTTCTTCTTTCGGGTTGAGCAGCCATTATCAACTTACTGATTTTTTTTTGCTGCTGTTACTTTGGAGGGGGGGGGGGGGGGGGGGGGGGGGGGGGTGCCATGACTTCCTGGGGGTTTGAAAACAAGGGGAAGCAAAGAATGATAATAAACACCTACAACCCTAACTGCAATGGGCATAAGCTGGATGTGGAGCTGCTGGCTGGCTACCATGGTCGTCTTTAAATCCCAGCAAGCTGGGATCCAAGCCAGCCCCACACAACCTAGTGTTGGCCAGGCCCACATGTTGCCATGCCAGCAGAAACAAAACAAACCAATAGGAC
>JADBJO010009890.1:80000-84982 GCA_016801955.1 Conus betulinus
AAAGCAACCATGTCACATCTTGACGGATGTGGGCTTCATCAGGCAAGACAATAACATTCAAGACAGTGAAAATGAAGGACAAACAGATAGTCACTTGACTCTTCGAATTTGGGGCAAAAAGGCTACGGAATGGAATCGAGGCTGAAGTGAAGGGGAATCGATACAGTTTAACAATAATGATGATAAGATAAAGAAAGTATTGCTACTTCGACTACTTCTAATGATAATCATGGTAGTATAATCATATTATGAGAATGGTAATTGTAATAACATTTATAGCAATATTAACAGAAGAAGAGGAAGGGGAGGCATTAGTTACAAGGCTCGGTCGAGTTTGAGAGAGTGCGCCCCACCTCTCTACATGTACAAGGGAGCATTTCAGAGGTAGTAGCCCTGGGTCCATGTTTCGTTTCTCATCTCCAGACCACCTGATTCATGTACATAGATGTGCATATTTCATGTTTTTGACTTGAAAACTTCTGCAAAACTTTGGACCGTATGACTTTCACCCTTTACCACAGGTCAGTAGTGGATGTCTGTACCCATTATTATTAGCAAAGCTTGCATTCATGAACAACTGTTTATAATGAAAGGGGGCATCAGAAGTATGAAAGTCACTTGGATTTTTTTTTTTTCTTATACCTCATCTGCCACAGTGCCTTGCAAGCAGACGACACACATTACAGTAGCAGTCTGTGTTCCATGAAGCCCATGAACTTCAACACTGATGTATTTGACTGGACTGTTGGGCAAATGTCAGACGACTCAGAGCTTGCACCCAATGAGACCGTTTCTCATGACTCATGGCTCAGACTCTCCACAGCAACAAAAAAGGAAAATGAAGTACAGGAATCAGAGATTCTGTTTGCAGAGAAAAAACAAGAAGGTGTGAGTCTGTAAAATTTTGGACATGGTGGCTTTTCAAATGCATTGCTCTGAAAGAAAATGAAAGACTATAGAGCGTTACAAATAAACATACAAAACATGGTGTAAACTTACGCAGATTTTGTACACAATACAAAACAGACAAATAGATTTTCAACAGTATAAGAATGACCAATAATCTTTGTCATTCTCTTGTTGACTGCTATCAGGAGAATATTGTTTTGTGCATTTTTATTGTCCAGGGTTTTAACATCTGAAGAAGACATATTTGTTGAAATTTGCATGTCTGTTTTGCAACAGTTGTCTGTGAAAATGAGTAAATTTTCACCTTAATTATTTTTGTTTGTTTATTTGTATTTTGCCTTATAGTTGGCTCTACTTAGACTATGATAGCCAGACTATGAGTGCCATTTGTGCACTTACGCCAGTTTGAAGTCAGTGTCAAGGAGTGAGATGATAAGAAAGATCTGCTGACAAAGGGTACCAAAATCTCCAAAGAACAGCCCTAACTTGCCGTGAGAAAATGGTCAATGACTGCAGAATTTATTCAGTAAATTACAATGCTGTAAACATGGTATTTTTTCTGTTGTATTGTTCATGACAAACTTTTGAGTTGATCAGAACATTGCCTTCGTTGAAACAATCGAACTCCAAACAACAACTTATTTCACTCACTATCTCTCTCTCTCTTGTGTACAAAGGTGCGCGTGTGTGTGTGTGTGTGTGTGTGTGTGTGTGTGTGTGTGTGTGTGTGTGCATTAAAGTTTGAGGAAACAAGAGGAAGAGACAATGGACATGTGCTTGAAAATCTCCAGCCCTATTTTTTTTTTTAATCATTTTAAAGGTCGATCAGGCACTGGGGGGAGGGGGGAACATACCCAAATCCTGGAACACCTGTAGATTTTGAGCTAGGAGTAAAAATTCTCTAAAGATGTCTGAGAAAGGTTGAGCTCCATCCCTTAGATTAGCCCTGAATCGGGAGAACTGCACTTTGTCATTCCAAATGTCACAGAGGAGAAGAGGGGCGGGGGAGAGATAAGGGGACGGGGAAGTGGTATGGAGATCTGAATTGGATCTGTCACCCCTCAAGGAGATAGCCTCTCCATGTTAGGGATTAGATCCAGACAGGAGACGTGGCTGCCCTCAACAGATCTGCATAATGTCTGTCTCCTGATCCTCATCCACCCAGCACATTTCCAGTATCATAGACTCATATGGGAACAACTGGGTTTTAGAGTTTAGAGCATTTCAGTTCAGTCTGTTTCCATGCCTCTGGGACTTGATCCCGGGAAAAGGCCAAAATGAACTCTTCCTTGTCATCAGTATACTCAAACTGGAAGCAGTTCTAAGGCGCTTCCATCTCTTCAGGAAGGAATCCAGGGCAAACAGATTCACCTGTTCATGGACAACAGTATTTTCAGTTTCTACAAAAACAGGGTGAAAAAAAAACGGGGTTTACAAGCTCTTCTTCATGGATGACAGTCTCAAGATCCATTTTAAGGGCAGACACATTGTAAAAAAGCTCAGTGTTTTGGCATACTCCTGAGGTCAAGCAGAATCCTTCACATAAAATGGATATTCAGTTTGGATACTCACCAGGGCTGTGTGATCACTGTGTTTAGATGTGATCAACCCCATATCAAAAAGTTCAAAACAAGGCTTCCCATTTAGTCACCCACACCAGGATTTGGAAACACGGGGTGTGGAGGACTTGTCCATGGACTGGATAGTGGACGGGTCTCAGAAATGTCTCCTTTCCCCCATTTCTAAACCAAATCCTTCGAACAGTAATCAGAAAGGGCAGGTTAGAACTGGAACATCCAAACCTCACTTTGATGACGCCACTCTGGTTTTTTCCTCCGTCTTTATCATGCAGATCTGAGCCGGCTGTTCTTCCACTAAAACTGATGCCCAAATGAGCCCTCCACCACCAGCTATTCTCCAAGATTCACCATATGAACCCACAGGTTCTACACTTGCATACATGGATCCTCTGCAGGTCCTGTTACCCCCACCAACCTCCACCAACAGAATGACAAAACGTCTTGGCGGGCATCATCTCTTGATCAAGTTGATGATTCTCCCAAGACAAGGCTCCAGTGGATATATATATATATATATATATATATATATATATATATATATATATATATATATATATATATATACCCACAGCACATAAAATTACGGTTTTTGCCACCCTAGTTTCAGCACTCTGCACCTCTTTGGGACTTCATCACTTGAATGATCAGAATTAAGGTGATCAGAAAATACTTTCAAATGTGTATATAACTGGTTTTCAGGGCCCCACAAAAGTCACTTTCTTTTCCTACTCAGCTAGGTCTGCCCCTGTTTCTTACAATACGAATCATTAGTGCAGTTGCTCTCTTCCTCTTCATTTTCTGAAAGTCAGCAAGAATTTGACAGTTTGCAGTGACATCGAAATGGGGACATGCTCCATATGACTCATTAATGAGATTAAACTGATATACTACACAGTTGCCATGTCAAACTTAGCGGTGCCACTTGTTTCCCTCTAGTGTAATTATGGTTTGAAAGGAGCTGGCCATAGAATGGAAGGAATCAGTAATGACTCCATGCTGTCTGTTGAAAATGTGTCACAGAATGCTGTCTGTTGAAAGTCTCTTTACTGTATATCAGCCTCGAAAGTTTGGCCAAGTAGAACTAGCAAATTGAAATTAGTTGTCACTTGCAAGAGTTGAATATAACTACAGAATATTAGATTGACAGAGAGAATATGACTTGCTATCTAACACAAATTCACCTGTTCATGTTGTTTTAATCCTGTAGCAACCTGGCACCCATTGCTGTGTGGTGTCTTGCAGCACTTGAAGAAAATTTATCACCAAGACCATCTGTATTGTATAGAGAATTTTGCAAGTTTGTCTTATTCTGTAACTGAAACATGTCTGGCTGTTTTACCATTCTCGTTTATTTCTCTTACTAAAACAGTCTGGCTGTTTTACCATTCTCGTTTATTCTCTTACTAAAACAGTCTGGCTGTTTTACCATTCTCGTTTATTCTCCTTCCAAAACAGTCTGGCTGTTTTGCCATGCTCCTTTATTCTCCTTCTAAAACAGTCTGGCTGTTTTACCATGCTCCTTTATTCTCTAACTGAAACATGTCTGGCTGTTTTACTGTGCTCCTTTATTCTCTAACTGAAACATATCTGGCTGTTTTACCATTCTCCATTATTCTCTTACTAAAACAGTCTGGCTGTTTACCGTGCTCTTTTATTCTCTAACTGAAACATGTCTGGCTGTTTTACTATGCTCCTTTATACTCTAACAGAAACATATCTGGCTGGTTTACCATTCTCCATTATTATAAAAGTAAAACATGTCTGGCTGTTTTGCCATGCTCCTTTATTCTCTAACTGAAGCATGTCCGGCTGTTTTTACTGTGCTCCTTTATTCTCTAACTGAAACATGTCTGGCTGTTTTACCATTCTCCATTTATTCTCTTACTAAAACTGTCTGGCTGTTTTGCCATGCTCCTTTATTCTCTAACCGAAACATGTCTGGCTGTTATAGCATTTTCTTTTATTCTCTGACTGACACGTCTGATTGTTTTTACATTCTCCTTTATAAATGTATTCAGTGAAATACATTTAAATTTATATGCACTGTTTAGATTCAGAAGAATCCAGTGCCCAGCATTTTCAACTCTTATTTCTTGTCCCTCCATTGTCCCCTCAGTGTGTGTGTGTCTGTGTGTGTCTGTGTGTCTGTGTGTGTGTGTTGTGTGTGTGTGTGTGTGTGTGTGTGTGTGTGTGTGTGTGTGTGTGTGTGTGTGCATGTGTGTGTGTGCACACACTCACACACATACACATACACATGTGTACATGTATTCATGTGCTCTCCATCTCCCCTCCACTCGCCACAAACACAGGCATTCCAAAACACATAATATACAATGAAATACACCAAGAAATACCATTCACACACCCTAATCTGCAGTGTGAACATTTCTTCACAGTTTGCAGCACACCCCAAAACTACATCATGCTATGAAATTCGAACAGCTGCTGACTAGTTAAGCTCGGTGCCCATGTATAGAACAACAATGTTTTTTG
>JADBJO010009891.1:0-7500 GCA_016801955.1 Conus betulinus
GAGGAGAGAGAGAAATATGTCACTCACTTCACATACATACCAAATAAAGTGTACATGCACAAACATTCTGACCATTTCAGACGGGATGCGCTCTCGTCGCGCACAACACACACCACACACACACCACAACACACACAACAACTCACGCGAACACATCACACACGCACAACACACACCACACCACACACACACAACACTCATCCCGGCAATTCCTACTTGGTGGGGTCGTCAACGGATTCTATTATCTAGGTTTTTTGGAGTTGTTCGTGGGGCGTCGTTGAGTGACTCCCTACCTCACTGGATCTTGCTGTGTTTCTGGAAGACCGCCACCACCTCCACTTTCGCTTCCCCGGCAGGCTTCTCCCCAGTGCTGCTCAGTTTCCTGGTCACACTTTTCGATCTCTGTATCTCAATCCACCCCTCCCCTCCCCACCCCACCCACCGTTCTCTCTCTCTCTCTCCCCCGCTCCCTCTCCTCTCTCTCTCCTTCTCTCATCCTCTCTCGTCCTCGTCCTGCTCCTCTCATCTCTCACGCGCACACACACACCAACACACACACAACACAGGGGACCCACACACACATACACACACCGCACCTACAGCTCCGCACTCACGCACGCACGCACGCACTCGGCACGCACACCATTCTGGCACCATGCTCAAACCCCCCGTTCTATGTCAAGAGCTGGCTGTACTTCGTGTTCCTTCAAAAAAAGGGGTCTGCAACGCTGGTGTTTATACCTGTGGAGAATGAATCCCGCCTTGGATTTTTCCATCATCCGCTTAATCTCTTCTCACTGACGACTGAATGGCATCTTTGTAGCTAGCGGCAGGCTTTGGCATGGTTCAAGAGACAGCAGTTACAGCAAGCATCTCCACCGTGGTCACCGAAAGACCCCACACTGCCAGCCACTACACATTGGCCCGGCATAGTGGTCACTGACTACCAATGGCCTTGACCATCCCCCCTTCAACATGCGTCTCTAAGCATTGTTGAAACCCCCACTGTTACTACCACAGCTACTGCAGCTGCTGCTGCTTTTTGTGCTGCCAAATGCTACTGGTGGCTTCTGCTGCTCCTCCTGCTCCCTACTACCTTCTACTCCTCCTCTTTATCCTCCTCCTACCTACTGCTAATTGCTGCGGATGCTGCGACTACTATTACTACTACTACTACTACACTACACTACTACTACTACTACTACACTACTACCACTACTACTACTGCGCTGATTCTATCTTCATCATACATGCCTTGCAGTGTGATTGGAGTTAGCAAGCTATTCTAGAATACATAACACATAGTCGTTTATTGTCTATTGTTTAATGCTGCTGACTTCACTGGATTGAGTGCTTGACTCCCACATCAGACCAATGACTTCATCTTTTGACAATCTACTTGCAGGGTGTTTGTCAAAAGCCCACACTGCCATCTTTTACAGTCTACTTGCAGGGTATTGGTCAAAAGTCCACACTGCCATCTTTTGACAATCTACTTGCAGGGTGTTTGTCAAAAGTCCACACACCGCCATCTTTGACAATCTACTTGCAGGGTGTTGGTCAAAAGTCCACACTGCCATCTTTTGACAATCTACTTGCAGGGTGTTGTTCAAAAGTCCACACTGCCATATTTTGACAATCTACTTGCAGGGTGTTGGTCAAAAGTCCACAGTACATCTTTTTTCCTTTCTTGACAATCGTTTAGCGATTTGGATTCAGACCTTCACGTGACTGGATTTTCACTCCACACTCCATACATTCTCTCCCAAGATCTTCTTCCTCCACACCCTCCCCCTGCGCCCCCCCACCCCCACCCTCCACCCCCCACCCACCCCCCTCAGCTTCTTCTTTTCAACCAATCACAAGCAGCACTATCTCCAACAGAGGACATCATCGCTGTCGGAGAGATGTATATTGCACACATCTCCTCAATCGGCAAAACGACCACAGTGTCCTTCATCATGACTGCGTGATACTGGCAGTCAGACACACGCTCTCCGGGTGTGTGATATCACAGTATTAGTGATGAAGGCAGACGGATAACAGAGACAACAATGAAGGGGGTGAGGACTGGATACAGCGAGAATGATGTGTTTTTGAAAAGGGGAGATGGTTTGATGAGCCAGAGGGGGCTGAGGATTGAAGTTCGCGTGGAGGATTTGAGAAGGCAGTGGAAAAGAGAGAGAGAGAGAGAGAGAGAGAGAGAGAGAGAGAGAGAGAGAGAGAGAGAGAGAGAGAGAGAGGAGGGAGAGAGAGAGAGAGCTGGGCACATGCACTATACACAAAAGCTAATAAAACAAAACACACACGCGTGCACGCACACGTGCATGCACTCACACTCGCATGCACACACACACACACCACACACACCCACACACACACACACACACCACACACAACAACACGCGCACACAGGCGCGCGCGCGCGCGCGAGCGCACTCACACACAGAGAATCGACATGGCAACCATGCGAGCACTGCCCCCAAGCATCTCATCCATTTTGTGGACCTATCGTAAACTGGGTGCTGAAGATCACTGAAATCGGGCAACAACCAAATCACCCTAACTGACCAAAATGCGGCAGAACCGAGATGATTCTGGCGATAAACAGTGTCTTCCTACTCCAGTTCAAGCATTTTTGGCTGGCAACAACATAGCCTTGGCGTCCAAAAGAATTGTTTCATGCTATTGTTACTTGACACTGGTTTCAAAACTGTTTGGCCATCAGAACGATTGACATGGCTGACCATGCAATGTCTAACCTGCATAAAATTCAGAGGACTGGTAATGAAGGAGTAGTGCATTCTTAACACGGTTTAATCTCTTCTGCCTCTGGAAAAAAAGCAATACGATGAAAAACTGTTTTCCAGAGCAGTGAAATGATTTTGCACCGACAGATCATTGCCTAAACAAAAATGTTATATATATCTATATATATATATATATTTTTTTTTTTTCTTAGTGTCCTAATAAATATCTTCGCTAAACGCCAACATCATTAGACATGACTGCAAGTGGCACTAGCACGCCCCAAAACATTTACACGCTCCTTGCATGAGACATAGTAATGACAATAATAACAGGAAGGGGATAATGTCGCGGCAAAGGGCCGTATCAGAGCTTTCACCGCACTGAAGTCAACTCGCAGTAATATCAGTGACAATTAAAACGCATGCAGAGAGAGAGTAGAGAAAGAAGAAGAAGAAGAAGAAGAAGAAGAGGAAGAAGAAGAGGAAGAAGAAGTAGGAGGAGGAGGAGGAGGAGGAGGAGGAGAAGAAGGAGGAGGAGGAGGAGAAGGAGGAGGAGGAGGAGGAAATGAAAGCAATATAGCTCATCACACTGATTTTTTTTTCAGCCAAGAAAGACACAAAAACGAAAAGAAAGGAAATGCATAAGACCTAATGCTCAACTCCATCCGGTTATCCTTTGCCTGGTGAGGAAAAAAAACAACAAAAAAACAAAACAAAAAAAAACAAAAAAAAAAACAAATAGAAGAAATAATCAAAACAGTGGTTAAACAGTTTGACACACTACAAATAATGTCTACATCATCTCCATTTGTTTCTGCAGCAAAAGCAAAATCCCTTGAGTATTTTGAGCCTTGGCAACACAAATATCCCCCACTAATAATCGCCTTCCCTTTCCCTCCCGCATGCATGGTCAACACAGCCCTTTTCCTCTGTCCCCGCTCTTTCCACATTTCCCCTCGTTGCCCTTGCCTCACCGCAAAAACAGCACATGCAATTGGATCCGATTTACAAGCCCTCCAGCATCCCTCCGACCAAATTATACTCTCCTTAAAATCTCCCCTTTCATTCCTCTTCTACTCTCTCCCGTAGCGTTCCTGCCTCTCATACCCCACCCCCCCTTTCCCCCCCACATATCCGCAACCCTTCTGGCCCTCACGTTTTTTCTCCTCGCCCCCACCTGTCAACGTCTGACTGTTCAGCCGTCAGCTACTCCCATCCATCAAGATCGCACACTCACTCACACACGCATGCGCGCATTCACGCTTGAGCGCACGCGCACGCACACACACACACACACACACACACACACACCACACACAACACAAACAGGCGCGCACGCACGCACGCACGCACGCACACCACACACCCACACGTGTTTGCCCCATAAATTGGACTGTGCGCTGAACCAGTCATGCTTGGACATCCATTTTCCAAGAACTTTGAAACGGATCTCCAATGTGCTTTTATAGGATGTAATTATTGGACGAGTGTTCACGCTGAAGTCAGCTGGACGTTTTTTTTCCACCGCTCTGACCAGAAGCATTGTTTAGTGAATTCTATGTTTACATAGTTTTACTTGAAGTTGTTTTTGTTCTTCGGGATTGCTTGTACCTTCCTTTCAAAGAATATCAGTTTGTGTCTGTGTGTGTGTGTATGTTTTTATTTTGTTTTTTTTTTTTTTCTTTTTTTCCACCACACTTTTTACCTCATTCTCTCTCATTTTTCCCCGTAACAATAACACCAGACAGAAACTGTTAACGCAGGGGTTTTCTCTTCGTGGCATTCACATCAACGTGAAAAGCCAGAACCCTTTCCTTATCAGAGACCCGATCAGCGGCACATCAGGTGAGAGAGAGGATCAGCCGCCAGCGACCAAACTCGTCATTGGGAACGTTCCGCTGTCCTTCTCTGACGACGAGCTGCTGCAGTCCGTTAAACAGCTGGGGGTCTCGGTCCGCTCAAAACTCATCCTAGAAAGAGACAGAGATGAGAGAGGAAGATTGACTCATTGGAAAACAGGGAGACGCTTCCTCTACGTAGGAGTTCCGATCGAACCCCTCCCCAAAACTATGCAGATTGGCCCGTTCAGAGCCAGTCTGTACCATAAAGAACAAAAGCTTGTCAGACAGCAGCAGGATGCAGAATGCCGCAACTGTTTTCTCCAAGGGCCACAGCACTAGAGACTGCAAAAAACCCAGTTAAATGCAGACAGTGCTTCAACGACGGTCATAAGGCTGGAGATCCTGCGTGTGACATGCATGCCGAAACCACAAGTCATGCTACAACGGACCTCACGACAACAGACAATGCACAGCACACGACTGAAAACAGTGAAGACAGTGCCATGACTGAACATCGAGTGGACGACGGTGAAAAGGACAAAACCAAGAACAATACAGACAGTTCCTTGGACCGCAGCAGATCAAGGAAAAAGCAGAGACAGACTACACTAAAAACGTATAGAAGGAACGGCTCCGGATCGGTAAAACGACCCCAGTCCAAAGATCCCAAGATTCCCCGTTGGACCAGACAGACAAACGACCGAAACTAGCCGAACACACGGACTGTGACACTGACGATGATGACACAATATTTCACGAAATGAATGACCACATCAGCTAGCCCCCCCCCCCCCCTCCCCGCCCTCATTGCCTCTTTGTTTGACGGACCTAGCTATGTCAATGGACTAAGAGCTGTGAAATGTGATTCAAAAGCCGGAACATAACTATGTTTTTTATGATGGACGCTTTGAAAGTATTGTCTATCAACGCCAGAGGGCTAAGAAACAATATGAAAAGAAAGGCGATGTTCAACTATTTCAAAGGACGAAAATGTGATATCATATGTATCCAAGAGTCACACATTACAAAAAAGACATTGATATTTGGGAAAAGCAGTGGGGAGGGAAACTCATACATAATGAAGGAACAAAGCACAGTAGAGGGGAAGTCATTTTAGTCTCCAAGCATTTTTCCGGCGAAGTACAGGTAGAAAACAAATACGATAGAATTCTGGTAGTTTCAGTAAAAACCCAAGAACTCAATATCATCATCATAAATATTTACGCACCGAACGATAATGCTGATAAAGTGCGATTCTTCACAGAACTACAGAATATCATAAGTCAGTACTCGGATAAGAAACTTCTGGTAACTGTGACTTCAACTGCACAGCAGACAGCGAACTCGATGTCATATCAGGTCACCCACATTCAAAAAATGAGGTAGACAGCCTTAACAAATTGATAACGAGTTCCAGCCTAACTGATGTTTTTGGAGGATCCTTCACGGTACACAAAAAGAATACACATGGTGCAAACAGCATCCCTTCATCGCACGTAGAATAGATTACTGCTTCGTCAACCAAGAACTATTGCCTTACTGCTTCGCGTGTGATGTAACCATAGTTCCAAACACTGACCATAAAGCGGTTTTGACTGAACTAAATAATAACCAGTTTATCAAGGGTCCAGGTTACTGGCGTTTTTAACAATTCTATTTACAAGACACGGTTTTTTCAACACAGCGTATGAACGAAATACTAGATGAATCTCTTGTAGAAATTAACCAGCAAAACAAGAGTAACCCCACAGAAATATGGGAATCTTGCAAAATTAAAATAAGAGAGTTTTGTACAGAGTATGGTAAGTATAAAGCTTACGTAAAAGAAAAATGAAACATTGGAGCTACAGTGTCGCTTTAAAAAATTGGAAGAACAAATAGTTAGCGATCCAACTAATCTTCAAACGCAACGGGAAATGTTTCGACTGAAGCAGCAGCTTGAAATACTAGCTCTTGAGAAAGCTAGGGGTGCACAGGTTAGATCTCGGGTAAAATGGATAGAGGAAGGGAAAAAAAAAACACAAAATATTTTGTAAACCTAGAAAAAGTAAGGGGTAAGAAAAAGGTAATCACAAGGTTACAAAGAGAAGATGGTGAAATTATAACCCGACCAAATAAAGATATTGGAAGAACAAACTCATTATTACACTATTTTATATAACCAGAGCACGGATACGGAAAATATACAAGAAACTATGAATAACTTCATTGCAGATGTACAACTCCCTACGCTAGATGATGAGGAAGCAGCTTTTTGTGAAGGACTAATATCTACAGAAGAAGTCAGTTGTGCTCTGAAAGCAATGAGAATGGCTCATCTCCAGGTTGTGACGGCTTAACTGTAGAATTCATGAAATTCTTCTGGAGCAAAATAAAAACTCTGTTAACGTCCTGTTTCAACCAGTCGTTTGAAAAAGGAGAATTGTCATACACACAGAAACAAGGTATAATAATTCTGTTACATAAGGGAAAGAGCTAGCGCGTGAACAGTTGAGTAACTGGAGACCAATTACACTTACGAACACTGATTATAAGATACTAGCAAAAGTCTTGGCAGGAAGATTAGGTAGAGTAATATCAAAATTAATTAACGAAGACCAAGTTGGATATCTTAAAGGTCGGAGTATATCAACAGTTATTAGAACAATCGACGATGTCATTGAGTACTTAAACAACACAAACAAAGCTGGTTATCTTTTAGCTCTAGACTACTCAAAAGCCTTTGATTCAATATCACGTCCTTTCATGTTAAACGCGTTCCATATCTTTGGTTTCGGCGAACAGTTTATTAAATGGATAGCAGTTCTTACTAGCAACACTTTTTGTAGTGTTAACCATGGAGGCTGGATTTCCCAACCATTCCCAGTAACATGCGGAATCAGGCAAGGATGTCCGTTTTTCGCCTCTCG
>JADBJO010009891.1:12500-20000 GCA_016801955.1 Conus betulinus
AAGGTCCTTAAAAACGTTATCTTGTCTTTCTTTATTACTCTAGTTGTTGTTGCCGTGGGGATGTGTCAGGTATAGGGCATATAGGCAAGTCTGTAATGTCCTTTGAGGGGATGTCTCTTTGTTTGTTGTGTTCACTGTTCTGCCAGGCGATTCGGTGCCATAAGCAGCATTCATTTGGAGTTATGGGAGCGTATTTATTTTATCATGGGAACATGAGTCACCCTACCTATTTTTATGTACTGATTTACTGTTCACTATCGCCTGCCTTATTTAAGATTTCCCTTCAATCAAACAGAGGTTACTAACATTGGTTACTGTTTGTTCATCTGTTTGCTTGACAATATTCAAGATAAAAAAAAAAAGGTTGTGTCAGTCTCGAATAAACGTAAACCCATTACTCCAGTTGTTTTTGTTGTGTTGATGTGTCGGGTACAGGGCATATGGGCAAGCCTAGAATACCCTTTTATGTGATGTCTCCTTGTTTGTTGTGCGTCATCTGTGTTGTCATTTCTGCTGGGGCGGTTCAGTGGCTAAGCAACATCCGTTTGGAATTATGGCCTTCTTTTAATTCCTTCACGGGAGCAAGAAGCACCCTGGTTGTTTGTTATTTACTGTGTACTGTTTCCTGTCTTCTTTAAGATTTCCTTTCATATAGTAGACAGTGTTGAACACTAGGTTCGTTGATTACTGAGACGGGTGAAAACATACGCTGTGTCTAAGTCTGTTTTTTTTTTTTTTTTTCCACCTCTAGCGGTCCTCTGTGTTTGGGTGTCACGGTACTGAAGACAGCCACAAAAGGGGAATACATCAGACCTCTCGCTTGTCTGTGGTTAATTGATAGTTTATTTGGTAAATGGCATACCTCATCATAAACATGGTATTTGATATCACACTTTAAAAAAATGCTTGGGGGAAATCGTATGTTAAAAAGGTCTCACAGCAGAGGGGTGCCCTGTTCACAGCTGAGGGGTGCCCTGTTCACAGCAGAGGGGTGCCCTGTTCCAGAGCTGAGGGTGCCCTGTTCACAGCTGAGGGGTGCCCTGTTCACAGCTGAGGGGTGCCCCTGTTCACAGCTGAGGGGTGCCCTGTTCACAGCTGAGAGGGGTGCCCTGTTCACAGCTGAGCTGAGGGGTGCCCTGTTCACAGCTGAGGGGTGCCCTGTTCACAGCTGAGGGGTGCCCTGTTCACGGCTGAGGGGTGCTCTGTTCACGGCTGCTGAGGGGTGCCTCTGTTCACAGCTGAGGGGGGTGCCCTGTTCACTGCTGAGGGGTGCCCTGTTCACAGCAGAGGGGTGCCCTGTTCACAGCTGAGGGGGTGCCCTGTTTCACTGAGGGGTGCTCTGTTCACAGCAGAGGGGTGCCCTGTTCACAGCTGAGGGGTGCCCCGTTCACAGCTGAGGTGTGCCCTGTTCACAGCTGTTCACAACAGAGGGGTGCCCTGTTCACAGCTGTTCACAGCAGAGAGGGGTGCCCTGTTTACAGCTGAGGGGTGCTCTGTTCACAGCAGAGGGGTGCCCTGTTCACAGCTGAGGGTGCCATGTTCTCAGCTGAGGGGTGCCCTGTTCACAGCTGAGGGGTGCCATGTTCACGGCTGAGGGGTGCTCTGTTCACAGATGAGGGGTGCCCTGTTCACAGCAGTGGGGTGCCCTGTTCACAGCTGAGGGGTGCCCTGTTCACAGCTGAGGGGTGCCCTGTTCACAGCTGAGGGGTGCCCTGTTCACAGCTGTTCACAGCAGAGGGGTGCCCTGTTCACAGCTGTTGACAGCAGAGGGGGTGCCCTGTTCACAGCTGTTCACAGCAGAGGAGTGCCCTGTTCACAGCAGAGGGGTGCCCTGTTGATGGAAGGCATGCTCATGATCACAGATCACAGCAAATATTTGACGTGTGATGAGGATGAGAGAGAAGCTCCATCCCCATGACCACATCAAGAGATCCAGCCTTGGTGATGCCTACAGGGACGCGCAATGGTTTTTGTCCTTTATCAGCATTTTTTCTGTCACTTTTTGGAGTCTTAGGACACCAGTGATGAATATTTCTTGACAGCTTTAAAGACAGATCCCTACTCTTTCAGGAATCAAAGGTATTAGTTTGGAATAATCTTTCATAACTGCAAAAGAAAAGAGTTTGCCGACAAAATGTGCAATTTTGTGAATTTTGTGGTATTAAGATGAGAGAGAAAGGAAGCAAGCTCAAGGCCTTAGGGGAAAAGGATATCAAAACAAAAAGCATGTGCTGTGACCCGCGCATTTGTTGTGATCAGAAGCGGGAGCTTCGAGGGGTCACGCATCCTCAGACACACACGCACGCACGCACGCCACACACACACACACACACACACACACACGCAGCACACACCCACGGACATATGTATGCACTCACACACATGCAGAGGCGAGAGGAGGGAGAGTGGAGAGAGGAGAGAGAGGGATTTACAGAGAGGGGAGAGAGAGCAGAGGAGAGGGAGAGAGAGAAAGACAGACAGAGAGGACAGACACACACCACACACACACAACACACACACACACACACAACACACAAACACACACACGCACGCACGCAGCACGCACGCACACATGCACAGGACACACACACACACACACACAACAACACACACACACACACACACACACACACACACACCACACACACAACGCACGTACGCCCGCACGCACGCTGCACGCACGTATGCACACACGCACGCGCGCGCGCGCGAACACACACACCACACACACACACACACACACCACACACACACACACACACACACACACACACACACACACACACAGGCAGACAGACAGACATATAGAGACAAGGACAGGAAGGGAGAAAGGAGGAGAGAGAGAGAGAGAGGAGAGAGAGAGAGGAGAGAGAGAGGAGAGAGAGAGGAGAGAGAGGAGAGAGAGGCGCGAGAGAGAGAGAGAGAGGAGAGACAGACAGACAGACAGACAGAGACAGAGAGACAGAGACAGAGAGACAGACAAACAGACAGACAGAGACAGAGAGAGAGAGACGATACACAGAGAGAGAGAGAGAGAGGAGAGAGAGAGAGAGAGAGAGAGAGAGAGAGAGAGAGGAGAGAGAGAGAGAGAGAGAGAGGAGAGAGAGAGAGAGAGGAGCAGTCATACATACAAAGATCACATGCTCGAATCAAACCACGGACCTTCACTACATCTTGTTCAAGAAGAATTAAGAGCAAGGTGTCAACCAAGCTTCCCCATCAATCCCCTGTACAATCTCTACACCCTGCACATGAACAACTTGGTGGACTCTCTTCTTGGAAAGACAGAGATGTGGCAAGGGACGTAATTTACCAGAATGTGTTCTCAAGCAGGAGTAGACACCTATCTTTGGGGCAGACAGTCATGGGGGGGGGGGGGGGGGGGGGGGGGGGGTGTCAGTGAAGCGATTCAGTTCTTAACAGACCGGCAAAAAGACGTGTTTGTCCCAGCTGTCTGCGCTGATATGCTTCTAACGGACACACAACTGTCAGACTTGGAAAGTATGGCATACATAGCAGTCTTGCCTGCCACTTTGAAAAAAAAAAGTTAGTACTTCATGTTCCTTAAACTTTGTGTTGCGTCTCTCTCTCTCTCTTCTCTCTCTGTTCTCTCTCTCTCTCTCTCTCTCTCTCTCTCTCTCTCTCTCTCTCTGGCTTTTGTCCATCTGTGGGCTGGTCTCTTTGTCCACAGGTGTTGAGTGAGGGGACAGGAGAGGGAGTGTGGGGAGGTGGGAGGGTGGAGAGTGGGTAATTACATGGCACCACCCAGTTGCAGACTATAAGAGGCAAGAAGCGTGGGGAGGACAGGGGGAGGGGCGCACAATGGCCTACTCTGTGATTTATAATAACACCGTTTTTTTAGATTTAGCAAAGTCCGGGGTGGGTGTGGGTGTGGGATTACAGATGAAACATCCCAGCCTTCAGTGCAAAAACGGACCTCAACGTAGACCTGAAGAACATCCAAAGAATTCCGACACATATTCAGAGAGAGAGAGATGAGAGGAGAGAGAGGAGAGAGGAGAGAGAGAGAGAGAGAGAGGAGAGAGAGAGAGAGAGAGAGAGAGAGAGAGGAGGGGGGGGGGGCGAGAGAGAAAGTGTGTGTGTGTGTGTGTGTGTGTGTGTGTGTGTGTGTGTGTGTGTGTGTGTGTGTGTGTGTGTGTGTGTGTGTGTGTGTGTGTGTGTGTGTGTGTGTGACAAGACGTGTCATTGCAAGATATGAACCATTAGATACAGTTAGTTCATCACCAACGGACATACGAGTCAAACCATTGAAGGAGCCCATCCAACCATATGTGGCATTGTTGACATTAGTTTTTTTTAAGGCAACAGTAACACAACAACAACAACAACAACAAACAACAACAACAACAACAGCAACAGCAGCAGCAGCAGCAGCAGCAGCAACAACAGTAACAGCAACAGCAACAACAATAACAACAACACAACAACAACAACAGAACAACAACAACAACGACAACAACAACGATAATAACAAAAAACTTATGTTGGAGTGGCCCCGTGACAAGATCGAAATTGTCCAATAAGAACAATCCTCTGGTGTCTGTGGTTGGAATGAGATGGAGGGGAAGAGCACGAACCCGGCTGAGAACGGTGCAGAATGGACTGAACAGCCATTTCCAAAGATCCAGGCTTGGCACACAACCATCAGAACTGGAAACAAACTGTGCTGAATAGCTCTTCCAATGCACTTAACGGGGCACAGAGAGAGAGAGAGAGAGAGAGAGAGAGAGAGAGAGAGAGAGAGAGAGAGAGAGAGAGAGAGAGAGAGAGAGGTGGTGGTGGTGGACAGAGACAGATATTTGTCCAATGTTCAAGACAACAGCTGGACCAAAAAAAAAAAAAAAAAAATATATATATATAGTTTTCTGTCGCTCGGGAAAGAGAATAAGGCAAATCACAATTATGTTCAGTATCTAAAGTCACGAAAAGCTAAAACATATATTTTTAGCGTGAACTTCTTTTTCTTACAAGACTCAAGTGCCTACGTATCTCCAAGACCGAGTTTTAAACATTGATATCAAAGACATCGACATGAAACAATCTATGTGAACACATGAGACACATCATCAGACCATATCGGCCACCTACAGTTACCAGTCGCTGTTATAAAAGGCATACAGTCTCTTTACACGCCTCAAACTTTAAAAAGTCAACACCCATTGCGTATGTGCCATGCATATGATCCTATCCTACAAGATAATCTTGTATCTTCCGCTTGTGTCCGTTTACCTTTGACCCAGATCAATCTACAGCAGAAACACTATATTAGGAACTTCTTCGAGTTTTCGGGGCCTGTCCTCAACACCGTCAACACCTTGAATCTTAAATTCCTAAAAGAGAAGAGCTTTTCTAGTCACTCTAACGCAGAGCCATATTATATAAATGGGGTGAATCGTCGCAGTTTTATGATTAGAAAAAAAAAAAACACTAAAAGCCAAAATAATATACAACTTCTCATGACAGACAGCAAAACAGCCTTGGACTTACCTAAAAAGTTGTTTTTTTTTTTTTTTTTTTTTTTTTTTTGACATGGGAACAAAACTCAAGGTTGCTGAGCAGATTATGAGCGCTAACAACTGACATAACAATACCAAGATAAAGCCACATCTGTCTAAAACTGAAATACCTAACTCTATAATACTGTGATATCCTAGATTTTCGTTCAATGCTTTCAGTGGCAATGATGCAGTGGCACAGTGTACACAATTAAGATGTTCTTGCAAGTATTCATCACTCCCCGACATCATCGAAGTAGCACTTACAGCTATAAAAAAAGGATACATACTTCTAAAACGGCAACCGTCCTCCAGGTACATACACCGCGGGCTGACTTGTTTATCTACAATGAGAATAAAATGAAGCTACATGCGTCTCCTTGGTTTCTACCTCCTCGTGAACAATGAATATAATTTGTAATTGTCTTTCTAAAGCGAATTCTAGCTCTTACTCAATTACACAAAATTTGAACCCATTAACGATTTTTACATCAGATGCTATCTTTAAGCAAGACTGGCAAGAGGACACTTTTGCTAACACAGTCAAAGGCTTCTCCGAAGTCTATGAAAGCAGTGGATAACTTCCTGGTATACGAAAACCGTTTCTGCGCCAGCAAAAATAAACATAATGGTCAGCGTGTATCGACCAACTGCGATTTTGTTTTCATGTTCAAATTCATATCTTCTCTGCTACGTTAACCCTTGTAAATCATAATTGTAATGGAGAATCATGTAATATTTGAAGACAAAGTACAATTCGCTGTAAATAATCTAAGACTTCTGAATCTTTCTCAGTTTAAAGCATAAGCAATGGACAACTCACAACATTCAAGTATTAGCAATAAGAATTTACTGGTAGCGGACCTCTAATGCTGATGGGATAGTGCGTTGGTCAAGACATCTGCTAGGTCGTAGTCAAGAGGCACTCTTCTTCACTTCTCTCAGCTTAGATGTTAATTCATTTATCCATCAGCTTAAAATCATGCACAGTGTGGTCTCAAAATTTAGCGGATGTGGTGTCGCGTACATGGACTAGTCCGCACGCAGTGACACCTCCTTGATGAAAATGAAACTCTGTTTAAAGTCTTTTTTTTTCAATGATTAAGGATCATCTAAAAAATGGCTCTCCATCCGCCCAGTTGATGTCCTACCTGTTCTATCTATCTAGCTGTGATATTGACCATGTGGGGCTGACTATGAGCTGAGCATGATGGTGACTATTATCTTGTCATAGTGAAATTTAAACTACGGTGACGAACAAAGAAAAATGAAAAAAAAAAGGTTTGCTCGAATCCACTCTTGACAAACAGACTGACCGACTAACACCGCTGAACAAATCTTAAAGGCCTTAGAATGAAATTTGCTCCTCTGCAACTGCTTTAGAAGAAGAAGAAGAAGAAGAAAGAAGAAGAAGAAGAAGAAGAGGAGGAGGAGGAGGAGAGGAGGAGGAGGAGGAGGAGGAGGAGGGGGGGGAGGAGGAGGAGGAGGAGGAGGAGGAGGAGGAGGAGGAGGAGGAGGAGGAGAAGTAAGAGGAGGAGAGGGAGGAGGAGAGGAGAGACATCGACACAATCACTTTCATTCAACTCATCATTGAAACGGCGACAGAGATCCTAGGAAGAAGGCGACATAAATCTCAGCCATGAATGAGAAGCAATATTTTGGGGGATTTGTGGCACTAAAAAGAGCTTAAAACCACAGAGAAGATTAAGCTTGGCATTGCGCCAAAAGCAAAAGACTCAGAAATGTAATGAAGAATGCAACGGATAGCCGAATCAATAGTGGTGTGATTTCATCGAGACAGAACTTGATAACAAAGACACAAACAAGCACAGACGGTGAACAGACCTGGTCGAACAGAAGCAAAATAAAGTCAGTTTCTTCCAGGTCGAATGGTAACTGTCTCACGCATTGTGATAAACTCTACAAAATATAACAAAGGAGATCCAGCTGTGCAGCCATTATTAGCTCTATTAGATAAGGATGA
>JADBJO010009891.1:40000-42500 GCA_016801955.1 Conus betulinus
TGATAATCAATGTGTTGATAATCAGTATAAGTATTTCATAGACGTACTTGAAATAGATGCAACTACAGGCGTAGATATTATAGATAATGATTTAGAACATGCGCACGAGGACGGAGAAGATAGGAGAGCTATGAATCGCTCCATATCAAGAGAAGAAACAATGCTTGCAATTAAATTTGAAGTATGGTAAAGCTGCAGGATCAGTGGGGTTAATGGGGAAATGCTAAAATATACAGGGGGTCGGACAGTTGATTTTTCTTGTAAAAATCCTTTATGCATTGTTTGACATGGATCTTCTCCCAGACAGCTGGATAGACCCTACCGTTTTTCCGTTATTTTGAAAAGGGTGATGTAAATCACTCTAGCTGTTACAGAGACGTGTCTTTGTGTGACATCAGCAGCAAAATCTGTAGTATAATTATGGATGGCAGACTTCAAGAATGGATAGAAGAATATAATTTGACGGGCAAACGCCAAACGGATTTAAAAGAAGCTATTCTACAGTTGACCAAATGTTAACTTTGTTGGCATTAATACAAAAACAGTTTTGTTTTTTCCTCCGTAAACTATACGTTGCCTTCTTTGATTCTGAAAAGGCGTTAGATTCTAGAGAGAGGAACTTGTAATGGCCGATCCTTTTGAAAAAAATGGATTTAAAGGGCAAATTGTACAAATATATTCGTAGTTTGAGAGAGAGAGAGAGAGAGAGAGAGAGAGAGAGAGAGAGAGAGAGAGAGAGAGAGAGAGAGAGAGTTAGCAGGACAGAGTAGGGTTGAAATAAACGTGAGAGAGAGAGAGAGAGAGAGAGAGAGAGAGAGAGAGAGAGAGAGAGAGAGAGAGAGAGAGAGAGAGAAAGAGGTGTGTGTGTGTGTGTGTGTGTGTGTGTGTGTGTGTGTGTGTGTGTGTGTGTGTGTGTGTGTGTGTGTGTGTGTGTGCATGTGGAATCTCGCGCGCGCGCAGGTAGATGTGTGTGTGTGTGTGTGTGTGTGTGTGTGTGTGTGTGTGTGTGTGTGTGTGTGTGTGTGTTTGTGCGCTGCGCGCGCCTGTATCTGTGCATGTGAGTCTGTGTGAGTCTGTGTGTGTGTGTTGTGTGTGTGTGTGTGTGTGTGTGTGTGTGTGTGTGTGTTGTGTGTGTGTGTGTGTTTGAGTCTCCGTGTACACAAAAGTATAAAGCATTTTTGCCAAAGTTTTATTTATTTATTTATTCATTTATTTATTTATTTATTTTCTTTAGCAGATTAAATCGACGACAATACAGTGTCTTTGTACAAGGCTCGTCAGAACCGGGAAAAAAAAACACTGAATTATCGAAATCTATCGAAGTCAACACTGACTGACTATAACTGTTAGTTTATTTATCCTCCAAGGGTCTCGATATACAACTGTAGTAGAACTATCTCGTTTAGTCTGGAGACATGTCTAGCTGTTCATCAACGAAAGGAGAGAAAACAGTCACAGCTCAGAGAGAGAGAGAGAGAGAGAGAAGAGAGAGAGAGAGAGAGAGAGAGAGACGGAGAGAGAGAGAGAGAGAGAGAGAGAGAGAGAGGGCTACAAATTCGATTTATTTTCAAATTACCACATTTTTACAGGGTTACACAGCAATGTTAAAAACGAAGCCTAGCATTTGCGTGAAAGCTTGCTATTCCAGCCGATGGAGTTTTGGAAGATAGAAACGTTTTCCCTCGTGTTTTTGGGGAGAAACACACAAAAAAAATCGTCCCCTCCTAAATTATCTGCTGTCTTTCTCTGAAATAAACACCCGTCAGAGATAGGAAATGAATTCCTGCGTGTCGTTTATTTTCAGTTGTATTTATTTCATTTTCTCAAACGCTGAGCCAATGGGAAACAAATCACAACCATCGAATTTGTAGCACAGGACCGTTTTCATTTCAGTTTGGATCAAACACATATATGAGCTAGCGAGTTCTGTTTTTCTCTCTTTTCCTTGTTGGATCGATGGCATTACAAACACAGGAATGAGGGAGGTATCAATGCCAGGCCACCCAGACGAACGGACGCTGTAGAACTGCTGTGTACCTGCGCGATACTATTCGGCACTGCCTGTTCTGTATCAACTGTACGCAGGCTCCATATCGACAGCTTACTTGCTACAACTCAGACTCAAAACGAGCGTAACCCCCTGAAGGAAACGTAATTCAAAAACGAAGTCACCATGATGGCAAGAATGAAAACTATAGTATCTGCATTATTTGGTTTTCTGTTCATGATGATTGCTGAAATTGAAACCTGTTTACCGGGATTCAGTATTTCAGTTTTTTTTTTTTCACATCCCATTCTGATTATACAACAGGCCTACAAACTACATCTGCTTTAAAGATGGAGGTACTCAATGTCAGTCGAGCCCAGATGGTGGGTATACTTGCACTGTTAGTCCGAAGTTTGAATCACAATGATAGAAGCATTCGTTCAGTTTGACCCCCACGGGTTTTTTGGTCCTAGCGTTCCCAGTGGAGTTCGCAGCATATCAGACAGGAGGTGA
>JADBJO010009891.1:47500-50000 GCA_016801955.1 Conus betulinus
GCTCATCTGTGTTGGACAAAACCATCTGCGCTCATCTGTGTTGGACAAAACCATCCGCACTCATCTGTGTTGGACAAAACCATCCGCACTCATACACTGCACCACAGCACACTGCGCGGGAGAAACATGATTCTGGACTTCGGCTCCATAAACAGCTTCAGTCCCTGGCCATCCTACCCAACACCGAGGCATATTAAAACCATTTTGTTCAGAAGAAAAATAAATGAGTGTTTGAGATAGGAAAGGAATTAATCGTGTGTGTGTGTGACGTGAGGATGACTGTTTATTTTGATAGATGGATTGATTTCTTTTTTGTCTGTTTTATTAATGGTTTGTAAAGGATCAGAAGGGGCTTTTCTTGCTTCCCCCACCCCCTCCCCTCCTCATCAGAATTACAACAAACTGATGCTTGGTGCTGAAGATATCTGTTTCATTTCAAGAAGAAGAAGAAGAAGAAGAAGAAGAGAAGAAGAAGAAGAAGAAGAAGAAGAAGAAGAAGAAGAAGAAGAAAAAGAAGAAGAAGAAGAAGAAGAAGAAGAAGAAGAAGAAGAAGAAGAAGACGAGAAGAAGAAGACGAAGAGAAGAAGAAAAGGAGGAGGAGGAGGAGGAGGAGGAGGAGGAGGAGGAGGAGGAGGAGGGAGGTGAAGTTAAATAGATATTTTTGGTAGGCTGCATCTCTCTCTCTCTCTCTCTCTCTCTCTCTCTCTCTCTCTCTCTCTCTCTCTCTCTCTCTCTCTCTCTCTCTCTCTCTCTCTGACTATTACCTGTCTGTCTATCTGTCTATCCATCTGTCTATCCATTTATATACCCATTTAGGCACAGTTGCCACACTCCTTCCTGGAATACATAGTGGTTTGGCTAAATCGTAACCGTTCTGTTGTATCATTGATTTGTAACGGCTCGTAGTGACATACACTGGGCTGTATTTTGTGAGGACCATCATTGTTGAGAGAGCACATGTCTGTTTAAAGGCCAGCTCCAGGCCCTCAATTACTTGAAACAAATGCCCAAATTATGTGATTGTGTGTTAACTGTTTGTGTCGATGAAGTTCCTGGTAGATTGTTTTCTTTCGGGTTGTTGTGTTCTGTCATATCTCTGTTAGCTCTCTAGGGCCAAAAGATGTCGAAGAGATGTACTGTGACAGTATTCAAATATAGGACGTTCTTTGATATTGACGATGCTAATCTAAAAGCCATGCAGGAAGTATGACATTATGACACGATATGTTAAATCGTACAGTAATGATGCGTTTCCAAATCGTATAGCAGTAGGCTTTGTGATTCGAAATTGATAACAGAGAATATTAGTGGCCAGAGAGAGAGGAGAGAGAGAGAGAGAGAGAGAGAGAGAGAGAGAGAGAGAGAGAGAGAGAGAGAGAGAGAGAGAGGAGGAGAGAGACGGGAGAGAGAGAGAGAGAGAGAGAGAGAGAGAAGAGAGAGAGAGATGAGAGAGGAGAGGAGGAGAGGAATTGATACAGAGAATAGGAGGAGAGAGGAAGATAGAGGAGCAGAGAGAGAGGGAGAGGGGAGAGAGAGAGAGAGAGAGGAGAGAGAGAAAGAGATATAGAGAGAGAGAGAGAGGAGAGGAATAGAGAGGAGTGGCAGAGAGAGAGAGAGAGAGAGCAGAGAGCGAGAGAGAGAGAGAGGGCGAGAGGAGGAGAGAGGAGAGGGCGAAGAAGAGAGAGACAAGAGGAGAGAGAGAGAGGGACTTGATTTTCGATTACAGAGAGACAAAAGATCACCAAAGAGAGAGATGTGATAGGGAGAGGAAAAGATCGAACCAGCGAGAGAGAAACGCTGGAGGTGGCCTAAGTAAGAAGCTGAGTGAGTGAAACAGCGACTTTCTTAGAAATCGCGGATGGGTCTTGCTCGGAGTTTTCAGTAGTTTAGGCATCACTTATGAGATCTTTAGTTTGTTCCAGAAAAAAATCATTGCAACAGCGAGAGGAGTATGTATATCTGTGTGGTTACCAGTGTCACAATGACAAAGATAAGGATCCGCCATAGCTTGGTCGTTTTTCAAACCCCATTGTTTCCGCTTTGAAGGAAATAGATTCTTCAGATCCCTCCAGATCGGCTCGATGGATTGGCTGTTAATGCACGGACTTTGGAAAGCAAAATCTCACGGATTCGAGAAGTTAATCCTGCTTCCAAGGTTCAGGAAGTGGGACCAACATGGGCTGGCAGAATTGGGTGCAGTGTTTCCTTCAATGCTCGGGCTTCCAAGACAAAGAGAGTTTAGGGTTTAGTCGGATCCAGCTTACGATGGTGAGATGAAAGTGATGCTCATGCTGATCGTAATGGAACCATGGACAATCTGTGTTTGGTGTGTGTGTGTGTGGTGTGAGGTGTTGTGGTGGTTTGTGTGTGTGGAGAGTGTGTTTGTGTGTGTGTGAGAGCATGAGTGTGTGAGGGTGGTGAGTGAGTGTGTGTGTGTGGTGTGAGTGTGTGTGGTGTGTGTGGGTGTGGGTGTGAGAGTTGGTGTGTGTGGTGTGTGTGT
>JADBJO010009891.1:57500-60662 GCA_016801955.1 Conus betulinus
AGTGCAGGTATGTTTGTATATATTATTACAGAATGTATAGATTGAGTTTCCGCGGTAATGCAAATTGATTCTATGTATAACCACTCCCAGTGACATGGGTATATGGCCTATTTATTAAATCATTCAGAGAACGTTCAGAGTTCTCTCTCTCTCTCTCTCTCTCTCTCTCTCTCTCTCTCTCTCTCTCTCTCTCCTCTCTCTCTCTCCTCTCTCTCTCTCTCTGTCTGTCTGTCTGTCTGTCTGTCTGTCTGTCTGTCTCCTCTCTCTCTCTCTCTCTCTCTCTCTCTCTCTCTCTCTCTCCTCTCTCTCTCTCTCTCTCTCTCTCCCCTTGTACTTTCCCTCTCTCTCTGATTTTGTCTCTCCCTTAGGAAATGTCTCCTTTTTTTTTGAGAGGAAATCGTTTTTATTTTTTCTGATAATGATTTTTGTTTTCTTTAATGATGTTTTTTTTGTGAAGAAGAAGCAAGTTGTTTTGTTTATTTACAAGTTTGACTCAAGGTGTCATCTTGCATTCCTTGATTTAATGTCTTCTTTTCTTGTTTTTTTTTTTTTTTTTTGTTATTGCTGCATGCACCGTATCACCCATGTTGGCTTTCTTTAAAACGAGGAATGTGATGTCTGTGCCGTTTCATTTTCCTGCAGTCTCTTTTGCCACCCATCCCCCACCCCATGTCTCGCCAGCACACCTCACGTTCCCTCCTTTGCTCTCCAAACCCTCTCCTCACTGTCTTCCCCCTCCCCGCCCTCCAACCTTCCTGTCTCTTTTCACATGATCTTGGAAAAATATTAATTAAAACGTCTGTTTTATACACCATTCGCGCGCTCTCTTTCTCTCTCTCTCTCTCTCTCTCTCTCTCTCTCTCTCTCTCTCTCTCTCTCTCTCTCTATCTCTCTCTCTCTCTCTCTCTCTTACGAATTATTCCCTGTCGATTGGAGGAAGAAGGAGAGGAGGGGGAGAGGGGAGGGTGGGGAGGATCGGGGCGGTCAGCAGGGTAGGGGGTGGATAATGAGGGTGCTAGACGGAGAGGATTGTTCACACAATGATGTTGAGAGCTCGCCAACAGTTTAAGAATGTGAGCAAATCAAGGCCACCATTCTGATCTGTTGGCTGACAGTCTGTCACAGATTGCGGACAGCAGAGTCACTGTAGGGTGGCAGCGGGAGGGTACGTAATATAGCCCTGCTAGAGAGAGAGAGAGAGAGAGAGAGAGAGAGAGAGAGAGAGAGAGGAGAGAGAGAGAGAGAGAAGGGTAGTGGGGGAGGGTGGATCAGGTCCGTAATGTAATACTTATCGTGGCAATGCAAGTAATCTCGACATTTAGCATGAACATAGGTTCCGTCTAATGTTTGGTATAAGCTTTCTTGAATGATCGTAAACAGTTTTCGTGTTTAGGTGCTCTGGGATTTAATTCCACACTTCTCCAACCTGAGTACGAGAGCGATGTCTTAAAGAGGTCATTTCTGAGTGGAGAATGCGTAGCAGCGTTCTTTTTATGCCACAGAAAATTTCTGAAACTGATCGTGTTGTGCAAAGTTACAGAGAGAGAGAGAGAGAGAGGAGAGAGAGAGAGAGAGAGAGAGAGAGAGAGAGAGAGAGAGAGAGAGAGAGAGAGAGAGAGAGCTTCATGCGTCGAGGAAGTTCTATAGTGTCGGTTTGATCTAATAGATGTAAACCGAAAATCAACGTCCAGACCCAGATTGCATGTCAGCTTCAACGGCATCCGATCATAAGAACTGACGCAGTCTGTTGCAACCATTGAAAAGAGTGTTAAATGTATTAAATACTTTCAACACTGAAAATGCCAATCAACAAGTTGATTCGCTCAGGAAGAAAAACAACAACAACAACAACAGCAACACACACAACAGCAGCAACAACAACAACAACAACAACAAGCAACAACAACAGCACACAACAACAACAAACGTTGACACCAAACTCGAATTGTTAATGAGCAAACAAGGCGCAGACTCGTGACACAGCACAGCATTTGCTTTCCCAGCTACCGCGAACAGATACCTAATACCCTAGACCCCATGGCAAAAGGGGCGGCGCTATCTACGTGCATGGGGAGGTCAGTGCATGATACACGCTGAGAGAAGCCACACATGGTTCCCAGGATTGCATCCGCCAAAGTGCTTACCCCCACTTTCTCGCTTTTACTAGATTCTGAGAGCTTGTTATCAATTCAAAGATACCGATACTTCTTCAGTTTGACAGATTAGAATCTTAGTATTGATCAGTGTAGTTTTTAGTCTGAATGCATACATTTTCAAAATTCATTGTCAAATTTTGCACAGAATATCTGTTTGCATTGTCACACAACTCTTCTTATACAATCAGTGTTCAGCTTCCATTAATGTTCGTGTGTTACTGCTACAATCTTTCACCGTGAATGGTAATGATTTGGCCATTGTACAACAGCTGGAAGAAGCGCGAAGAAGTATTGCGCATGTCTGGCATCGATTAAAGTAAAAGAAGGACATTTCCCAGGGTTGATCTCGGTACTGACTACGACCTTAACATTATGAATTTTTAGTGCAAGTGAATGATAAAAACAAGACAGCGAACTGGACAATCTACAAAAGTCTTGACATCGGTTATAATTTCAAAACAGCCATAGAAAAACTTCTAGCCCCGATAGTCAATCCCAAGGAGGTAAATATCTTGGAAACCTGCGAATGAGTTTGGATGAGATATCACAGCGTTTTGTCACGTCATAAGTCCTAAAATGTATGTTAAGAGAGGATCACTGGAATAAGCAGATTGTGTTGTCACTAGATTCATCTGACGGGAACGAATTCAGATGGTTTGGTCATTTAACAAACCAATCACGGCTTGTTTTTTTTTCTGTCCTAGATTCATATTACCAGAGACATCTTCAGATGGCTTTGTCGTTCTACCAACCCCACCATGATTTCTCCCCGCTTTAGAAGGAATAGTTGTACAGACCCACTCCACGTCAGCTCAAAGACCTCTCTGTGAAATGCTGGGAATCTGGACTATCTTCCTGACAGGTGGCATAGATAGCCACTGATCTCACGGCTCCTTCTGGGACATAAAATCCTAATACTCCTCAAAGAGCGGTGCTCCTGCTTCTGTCAAATATTGCCCGCAGTGTTTCTTGAAATGCTGCTTCCGAGACAAATCGATCAGGGTGA
>JADBJO010009891.1:69528-74528 GCA_016801955.1 Conus betulinus
TCAGAACAGGCGCCACTGAACACCACCGAAGTGACACGGCAGCAGAGCAGTATCTCCTCCGGTGGGTTGCCTCTTGACGACTTGACATTGACTGTTCCCTGTGGATTGCCGGTGCCGGGGCTGCGGCGGGGCCGACCGGGCTGTGGCTGTTGACGGGGTGTCGGAATGAGCGGCGTGGGTGCTCTGCCTCTGAGGTGGCGCAGAGGTTGGGACAGCAAAAAACAAACAAACAAACAAACAAACAAAACAAAACAAAATACATGTGCAATAATGAACAGTATCAATCATCAGACACGCATACATTTTTGCTAGGATACTTCAAAGGGGATGAAATGTGGCCAAATAAATATAGCCAGATCAATTCATATCAACACAAGTATACTTACCTTCATATTCATGTACACCTGTGGTTGAAAGCAGATAATACAAATGTGGTCGAAGCTTAACAATGTGTAGTATCCATCTGATCTAGTTTGTCACAATCGTTGGTAATCAAACTTACGATTAAGGCGTCACAGTAGCGCGAATCAAATCAAGCAGAAATTAAAAGCTCCATAAGGAACAAAATATACACACAGGTGTGTCAAAACATGGTCAGCATATGCTCATTTATCTTCTTTCAGGTGTTCAAGTTCGAGAAAGTGTTTTCTGATATTCATAACATGGAAAATATATGTGGTTAAGTAGTGACAATATGTCCTCTCTGTTTGGAGTAACGACTGCAAAGGCTGAAATTTCTTGTAAAACCTTTCTGAGTTCAGCATATAAGGGACAATCAAATATAAAGTGATTTTCACCCTCAATTTTTAAGCACACACCACACAGTTTTCGGGCGGATGGACAGTAGCTCAATCTATACAAATTATTATTCAGAGGACTGTCCCGAATCGAATTTGTGACATAGCTATTTGAAACAATGCGTGTCAATGAACGAAATGTGTTGCTCTTTTTCGAAGATAGTTTTGAAAGTCCTGTACGATTCATGCATATTCCGATCTCTAATGTACCTGACCATTCTTGAGAGAACCTATCAATAAGTCTTTGTTTAAACAATGTTTAATGAATTTACCAGCGTTACCAACCGACTTGCAAAGCCATACATAAAGGAATCCTGTTTCACATAAAATGGTCTTATCTTACTCACCCAGCAAGCTTTTCTCTCTGTATCTATAGAAAGAAGCATCCTGTAGGCTTGTTTGGGAATTCTGTATTGTTCAATATCCAGCAGTCGTCTCCAGTATATAACACAGTTAACATATGAATGAACAAAAATGGAATATCTATCTAAGTCTCCATATACCATCGTGTTTGGTAATTGACTAGAAACCATAAAAAACCTTTGACATGCCATTAGGTGGACCTTTTTCTGAGCTATCAAGTCTCTGATATCCCCATATTTTCAGATGAATACAGTAATATTGATTTCATTTTTGCATCAAATATTGTAAAATATGTTTTGGGAGTCATTTACTAGTGTTTATTGAAAGCTCTATTTAGAAAGAAAAGTGCTTTTTCCGCCCTTGGTTGCTAAATCGTCTGTACCTTTTTTTTATTTATCTATTTGAGAGAGAGAGAGAGAGAGAGAGAGAGAGAGAGAGAGAGAGAGAGAGAGAGAGAGAGAGAGAGAGAGAGAGAGAGAGAGAGAGAGAGAGAGAGAGAGAGAGAGAGAGACGAACATTCCCATGGCTTACAGTTTCCAACAGGGAAAATCCATACCCGTCGAAGAATTCAGATCAAACAGAAGACTAAACAAAAAGTGCATCTAGAAACAGACTGCACCGTCTTGTATGTCACCTTTATCGGCATCAGATCAAAACAACTGACGGAGTGTGGCGCCAACATTGAAAAGCGTGAACGGTATCAAAACAATATCTTCAAGTAAAAAGAGATGGTATGATCCCTCACGTAGAAAAACCGTCTGACGCCAAACGAAAGATGCTGAATGCACGAACAATGCCGAAAGATGCTGAATGCACGAACAATGCCGAAAGATGCTGAATGCACGAACAATGCCGAAAGATGCTGAATGCACGAACAATGCCCGAGCTCACCGCAGAGCACCGTATGTCTGCTGCTTTCTCAGCTGCCGCAGCCTTCCAGGTGCAGACAGCAGATATACCCAGCACCTGACGCAATCCATCCCATAGCGAGAGTGGCGGTGTGCATGCGTCACAAGTGCTGCAAGCCGTGGAGCAGACTGGTCCAACGTCATCACTAGGACTGCAACCCCCAACCCTCCCATCGGCCCATTTTTTTAAACTACACATGGCTCTTTCATCAGCTGAGTTTTTTGTTTTCAACGCCATGATATCCGTAGCTTAAGCTTCTCTTTGAGTGATAAGATTTCAAAAATTGTTTAGAATATGTTGGGGTTTTTTTCATCCTGGTGAACATGTTTTAAAAATCAAAAAGTTTATGTTTGTTTGTTTGTTTGTTTATTTTCCCACACAGGAACATTCCCTCCATTCCTACACATAATTTATACGACCAGTCCTTAGCGTTTAAAAATGTTCACATTTTGCTGCTACAAATTTTGTTGAATAATCATGGTTTGTCTTAAATTGGGACTAAGTGAGAAGAACTATTCAGGATTTTAGTGCAAATTCGCGGGATGCTCCTCGTTTCACTTAATCACGGCACGCCTAACACACTGCTTTGATGCTTCAGCACGGGCAGTTCATCCTTGGGGCATTTATACAGGAAGTACACTACCTTGCCTAAATTGGTCTATGATGTGTCCAAAGGTGTATAATCAGACTAGAAGTAGTAAGGCAGGAAGTCCCTTTTACTCGAGAGAGAAAAGAAGAGAACGAGTTTTGCACAGCACAGTGGTAAGCAGCGTTACCAAAGGCAGAGAGTCACATGTTTGCATTTACATTGATCAAAATATTTGTCCAACGTTTGCCAGTAATACGAACTGGTCAGGATGCTAAGTTGATAAAGCAGACTTAACAAGAGGTTTCAATAAAGTTCAAAAAGAGACTTTTTTTTACAGAAATCTGTGAATGGGTCTGGCTGGGATTTCACAGGATTCAAATCATCACTGACAAGTCCCATGTTTGCCCTGTAATGAATTTGCGTGCTGGAATCACTGGTGTGTCTAGATTAGATGACAGGAACATAATTCGTATGGCTTGATCATTTCACCGACCCATCCTGTTTTTTCACCTGCTTTGAGGGCAATAGTTGTTCAGATCCACTCCATGTCAGCTCAATGGACTCGCTGTTAAGTGCTGGAGATGTCGACCGTCTTCCCAACAGGTGGCGTGGACAGCCAACAATCTCACGGCTCTTTCCGGGGAATCACAGCCTAATGCTGCACATGAAATACGGCCCCTGATTCTGTCGGTTGTTGGGCGCAGTGTTCCCGTAATGCTTCTTCCAGGACAAATCGTCAGTTTTGGATTTAAAGATGAGAAGCTGACTAAGGGAACGATGATGATGACGGTAATAATGCTGATGTTGATCGTAATTGAACAATTTACCAGAAATGTATGTGTGTGTGTGTGTGTGTGTGTGTGTGTGTGTGTGTGTGTGTGTGTGTGTGTGTGTTTGTCTGTCTGTCTGTCTGTCTGTCTGTCTATCTGTCGGTGACAAGAGAGAGAGAGAGAGAGAGAGAGAGAGAGAGAGAGAGAGAGAGAGAGAGAGAGAGAGAGAGAGAGGAGAGAGAGAGAGAGAGAGAGAGAGAGAGAGAGAGAGAGAGAGAGAGAGAGAGGTGGCATTAGATCTAGGCTATCATGCAAGTTTAATATATATTTCTGTTAAGATATGTAGTCATCATAAAAATGTTTAAATGATTTTGAAATATGCTACTGTTTCTATTGGAAAAAAAAAGGAAACCTGGAAAACCTTGCTACCATTTGATCATCACGAAGGTATTATTCGTATTGTTTTTAACTCTTGATATGTGTGTGTGTGTGTGGGGGGGGGGGGGGGGGGGGAGAGAGAGAGAGAGAGAGAGAGAGAGAGAGAGAGAGAGAGAGAGAGAGAGAGAGAGAGAGAAATGGAGGGGAGGGAGCAAGATAGAGGGAGAAAGAGATAGAGAGACAGACAAACAGACAGATAGACGCAGACAAAGACAGAGATAGAGACAGAAAGAAAGAGACAAAGAGGCAGAAACAGAAACAGAGAGATAGCTAGAGAGACTGAGAGACAGAGAAAGGGAGAGACACAGAGGATTTTGCAACGGTTTAAGTATTCCTTTCTTAGCCAAATTTATTCTGTATGATGCTCAGTCTTTAAAATACGTCAGTGTCAATGGCATCCAAGCGCAACTAAGGCCATAGCCGTGATGTGGCGGCCCCCTTCAAAACATTTTACAGGGATTACTCAGTACTACGTTGCCAAGGTTCAACCTATTAGGGAACATGGAGCACTACAGACAAAATACGCTGGTGGTGTTCAATAGTGCTGAGTTTAACATACGAGTTTCGGCATGTTAGTAGTGCTGATGACGTTTGGCATGTTAGTTGTGTTAACGACTTTTGACATAACGCACTGATGTTCAGGGCTTATTGGGGATGTTGATCATATTTAGCAAATTCTGATATTCATACCTTTTGACAAATTGCTGATATTGATGTTTGGTGCCATATTGTCATATTCCTGACATCTAATGCTGACTGTGTTGTATATTGTTGATACTGGTGACTTCTGGCATATTGTCATGTTGATAACTTTGACCATTGGTAATGTTGATATCTTTGCGGTTACTTGCCATGTTGGTACCTTTGGAATCTAGGTAATGTTAATTACACGGGGGTATGATCTTGTATGTTAAATTGTAATTATGATAATTCTTGGCATACTGCCATTGATAATGACTTTGACATGATGGTAAGATTGGTGGTTTGGGAAAATTACAAGAAAAAACATGTCTACACTTTTACCAATTTTTTTTTTTTTCAACCACTTCAAGTGCCACAAGAGGAGAATTTTTTTCATGCTCTAAGAAGTAAGGCATACAGGTCTTGATTTTGAACAGGTTTAAGCAGCAGCTA
>JADBJO010009892.1:5000-17500 GCA_016801955.1 Conus betulinus
TTTGGCATAGGTAATATTGCAGTACTGGTAGTATGTGTGACAATAAGTGTGGTGAATATGATACACGGCCGCACGGTTTGTGGCTATCTGTGTGTGTGTGTGTGTGTGTGTTTGTTTCGTGTGTGGTGTGTGGCCTTGTGGTGGTTGATTAATAGTACGGTAGTGCTGTGAGTGTGTGTGTAGTTGTGTGTGTTACTAGCATAAGGGCGGTAGGTGTTTTTTGACTGTTGTCTGTCTGTGTGGATGTGTCCATGTGTTGCCTAAGAGGGGTTTGTATAACATGTCTTTGGTTTCAGCTGATTGCCGTGATGATCGTAGATTGTACTCGCCATTCTCGTGACCCAGTTTCATTGCTTGCGATGTTAGGGCGCATATTGATGTAATATACGCTCAGATTTCAATAGTTGCTTATAATTTGGTTAGTTCGTTCTATACAGGTATAAGATCGGTTTAAGCCTTCATTCGATGTAGTAATGGATATAAGGCACCTTCATCGCAATGTAATGTATTTGAACCTTTGCCTTGGAAGAGCTCAACCTGGGAAAGCGGTGTCATGCCAGTAGCACAAATGTTATAAAGTCGATGGAATAATGTTTTTATCTTTGTCTTTCTTTTGTTTGTCGTTTTTCTTTTCTTTTATTTTTTTTTCATTTCTTCGATCCTTGGTTTCTTACGGGAGAGAGAGAGAGACGAGAGAGAGACTGTGAGAGAGAGAGAGAGCGGGAGAGAGATGAGAGAGGAGCGAGAGAGTGGAGTGAGAGAGGAGAGGAGGACGAGGAGGAATGAGAGAGGAGAGGAGAGTGGAGAGAGATGAGGGAGGAGAGGAGAGAGAGATGGATGAGGAGAGGAGGATTTTTTTCTTTGGAGAGAGATGAGTGGATGGGGAGAAGAGAGAGAGAGGAGGGAGAGAGAGGAGATGGAGAGAGAGTGGGTGAGAGGGAGAGCGGTGAGAGAGAGGAGAGAGAGGAGTGACGCGGGATGCGGATGAGGGAGGAAGGGAGGGAGGAGACGAGGGAGAGAGGGAGAGGGATGAGAGAGGGGGTCGAAGAGGAGGGGAGGAGAGAGGAGAGAGAGTTGGAGAGAGAGAGAAGAGAGTCACGACCTATTAGAAGAAGAACAGCGGGTTTAGTAACCATATAAGAAACTAATGTTTAAAACTTTTATCTTTCCAGTCGTTTGGATCAACAAAGAGTCGCTTCAAGTTCATTTTTGTTGTTGTTTTACTTTGTAGAAACTATATATAACACACTGTCAACGTTTTGGTATTTAACTGCGCAAATGACAAAAAGTTGTTGTGTGGATTGGTTTGGATAAAAACTATACACATGTGTCACTTTGAAAACAAACTTGGAGAGGGAAGGCGGAATGTGAAAAAAATACAGGACAAAAAAGATAATAAAAGAGAAGGCATTAGAAACGGTAGGCAGTGTTCAATATAGAGATGCTGACGAATGTCAAAAATTAACTTGAAAATGATGAACTTTTTAAAAAAATACTTCGGAAAAAAAAATGACTGAGTCAAAGTGCTATGAGTCTTTAAACAAATGCTTATGAAGGAGAGCTTTTAGATGCAATGAAAAACATAGATCGTGTGCCGGTTTTCAAAACCTTTTTTTTTTTTTAATTTTATTTATTTTATTTGGCATTTGTGAAGAAAACACACACACCACACACACCCACACACACCCACACCCACACACCACGAACACACACACACCACACACACACACTTTTAAAGCCAAGAAGAGAAAAATACACACAAATGCATTGTTCAACATTATGTCGGATATATGTTGCGCATCTTGATGAGTGAAGATCCAACACTTTGCAATATACCTGAACACATTTGACAAAGATGTTCAGCATTAAAGGCCATTTTCATGCATGTCATTTAATGTTTCTGAAAATTCACCGCCCAGTTTATACAAGGCAGTTTTATTGATCAGTTGTTTTTGATGCTAATTGCATGAGAACACCATTATTGTTATTTTGGGGGAATTAGTGTCTATATTGTGGAAAGAACTATTTGCTTTTCATCTTGTATGACTCTTATAAGCGGACTACTCTTACCAGCTGATCTGACAATCTATGATGCGAGATACATGCAAGCAGTTGACCCGATTATTTCTGTCAATCAGTTTACTTACATTCCTGATCTTCTGTTTTGGTGGGGACCATTGTAGACCATGGTTCCAAAGCACGTGCAGGGTACCCAACAGCGTAATTGGCCCCGGTAATCTCACTGGCCAGCCGGGTGAGAGGCCGGATTGAAAGGGAGGATCAGGAGAAAACGAGGTGGGGTGCACAAAAGGGGGGCCAGGCAGGCGTTTGTAGTGTGTTTACAAAATTGAAGACTTATACAAAGGGATTGGTGAGAAAAGTGAGGGGAGGGGGTCAATCAGGTGTGAAGTATGGGTGGGATGGGGACTTCAGATTGGAGGAGACCTGAGTCTTCTGGTGTGATAGTTGCTCCAGTTCATGCTGCTGCGGGTCAAAATGGGGGAACGAAAACAAGAGCAGTAGTAATTTGTATTTTAATCACTGGTCAAGAAGTAAGCCGAAAAAGTGCTACCAAGGCTTTGTGTTTAACTTATACGACTTGTGACAGGCGAAAATGATCATCGTTTATTTTGAAGTGTGACTGACTTGGACTATATCAGCTTCATATCTCATCTGCTCTGACAGGTCTGCATAATGTATGTTACCAGGAATCACGTCATAAGCCTCCCTTTCATGACATAGCCTTCCAATCGTGTTGGGCTCGGTATTCGTATAGAATATATGCCCATATATCCTACACATGTTAATTCTACAGTATCTACTAGGGGGAATATATACTATAGTCTGACCACACAACACGTGTCAAGTGTGCTCATATTTACCAGCATTTACATTTGCAAAATTTTGAACTTAAATAACTTTTTATAAAAAATGTGGGGGAAGACAATGGGAACATGATATATATATATATAAAACACCCCTTCACTGGCTGCATGAGGAAAAACTCGTAATCCCCTCTTGATGTCAGATCTTGATGTATTGCCTGCCTCCAAGGCCTCTCGATCGCTGAATCAGACTTATTACAGAGACGACGCTTATTGGGACTGTGCTCTTGGCATCAAATACAGACACACCACAAAGGGTTAAAAAACACAATCCGACAGCACCCCTGAAGCAGCCAGCGAAGTGTAGTAAATGAAACAAAACGAAAGTGTGGAGAGGAAAAAAACGTGCAGAAAAAAAAAAGAAAACCAAGAAAAAAAAACTAAAAACATGATGCAAACAGTATAAAATGTAGGGGACAATCTTTGAGCCTATGCTAAGGGATCCATTCAAGGATGCAAGGGAGATCAAAAGATATGGAACAGTCTGAGTGGTAAGCTCTGCTGTTCAATAACCCAAGCATTGTCAGCAGCTTAAGAACTGTGCAGAAGAACCTTTACTTGGATCTCCTAGGAGATGCAGTCTCCCACTGATTGGCCAAACAATATAATGCTGAACAATTATGTAGTGGGGTAAAACAAGTGCAGGCTAACAATTCTTCCGTCATTATAGTAATGATTTGGCAAAGATTTGAACTTTGATAATAAAAAGGGGGAGGGGGTGTGAAGAAGAAGAAAATGGGAACATGCAATTGAAAAAAAAATATTATAAACATGAAAACCTTCACTAGCTGCATGAGGGAACCATCGTAATCCCTCTTGTAGGCAGATCTATTCATGTTGCCTGCTCCTAGGCCTTTCGTCCACCGGATCGGACTCATCAGGGAGACACGGCTGATTGTGTTTCTGTGCTCTTGGCGTCAAAAATATACATATAAACGCGCGCGCGCGCGCGCGCGCGCGCGCGCGCGCGCGTGTGTGTGTGTGTGTGTGTGTGTGTGTGTGTGTGTTGTGTGTGTTTTCTTGTTTTCGTTCTTCTTCTTCTTCTTCTCTCTCTCCCCCCCCCCCCCCCCCCCCCCCCCCCCCCCCCCCTTCTCTTTCTTCTTGTTTTTTTTGTACTTGTTCTTGTTCTTCTTGTTCTTGTTTATTAATCCTGTTCTTCTGCAAGGGAGATCAAAAAATAAACACAAAGACGGGACAAAAACAGTTACAAATAGCCTCGCGATTTAATTCGAATGAATTGATCTCCCTTGCATCCTTGGGTGGATCTTCAGGCGTAAGCTCAAAGATCGTTCCCTAGATTTTATACTGTTTTGCATAATGTCTTCAGTTTTTCTGCAACTTTTTTCCTTCACACGCTTTCGTTTTTTTATAATATATTTCTTAATCTGATGTTTCCATTTTTTCTTCATCTTCACCCCCACCCCCACCCCACCCCCGTTCAAATCTTTGCCAAGTCATTACTGTGATGGCAGAGGGATTTTGGGCCTGCGCTTGTTTCCCACATTATTAGATTGTTCGTCGTTGTATTTGTCTGACCTTATTCAAGTTAAAAAAAAAGGCTGTGCCAGTCTTGAATAAAAGTTACTCTGTGTGAGGTTTTCTTATGGGAGCAACAGTTATCCTACTTGTTTATTGTTTATGGTTTACTGTTCCCTGCCTCATTTCATTTTCAATTTCATTTGAGTTAAAATGAGGCTATTTGTAATTGTTTCTGTCCGTCTTTGTGTTTATATATTTTGATCTCCCTTGCATTCTTGGGTGGATCTTCAGGCGTAAGCTCAAAGATTGTCCCCTACATTCTAGACTGTTTGCATAATGTCTTTATTTTTCAGCAACTTTTTTCCTCCCCACACTTTCATTTTTATAATATATTTTCTTAATTTCATGTTCCAATTTTCTTCATCTTCAACCCCCCCCCCCACATGTCCAAATCTTTGCCAAGTCATTAATGTGATGACAGAGGGGTTGTTGGCCTGTGCTTGTTTTCCCCGCACTACTACTGCTACCAGTGACGTTTAGCATATTTTTTGATGGGTTGAGGCAGACAGAGAGAATTACTTAGCGCCACTGTCAGTTTAGTAAAGTGTCATAGGGGACAATGTACCAATGGGGGGAGGGGGGGGGGGGGGGGGGGGGGGGGGGGGGGGGGTGGAGGGGGGTGTTTCTGTCATTCGCTAATCTTGTTATGCTTTCCCATGTTAAATTCTTTACTTGCATTACGTTTGCTGGATTAGTTGTTAATTGTACGGATAACCGATCTTTCAAAAATGGATCACGCCACAAAGCTGATTTCAGCATTAATATCCGCGGTCTGTGTTTTGTAACATAACTTGTGCCAACAGGGGCGGATCCGTGGAGTCCCAGAATTTCACACCCACCCACCCTCCCCTCCCAAAATCTTCCTAAATTGAATTTAGGTCAGACATATCAGCTTAGAATCTAAGTTCAGATTGCTCCACATTGCTCAAATTGGTTTCTTTTGAAGGTGGAAAAGACAGTTGCCAGAATCTCCTACCACGTACAGCACTGTGTGCCGTTTATTTCCTAAAACATCCTCACATCCTCCCCTCCCCTCCCCCTCATCTCAAAAACGTCATTTGTGCCTGTTGCGTTCTGCAAAGTGTGCCTACCTTTCTCAGTGACTTACTCTCGACATTGAAGACGTGGGAATGGAACAGGTCTTTCTGATCGACAGGAAGACGACGAATTTTGTATGCTATAAATGAGGTTCATTCCTGATTTACCGACAGTCAGTGAACAGCTAGACTGGTTGAACACCATACAAACTCACCACATATTTTACACTAAGGTCGAAACCATTCCTTTGATTGTATTCTGCTGGAGAATCGTCGAATGAGGATAGAGATGACTTGTTCAAAAAAGGAGTCATTCGGGAATCTTATAATTTACTATATGCTCCCTCCGTTATGATTCTGGAGATGAGAGCCATTTATGTATGGATTAGTGGAAGCTGAACAAGCTGACCATTTGCGTTCCAGAATCCATACCAATGGCCGGAGAGTTGTTCCAAATGAAGATTGACAATAATTACTTACTTCCCCTAACTTGATCTCTCTATTCATTTTTTTTTTGAAGCCCATGCAAACATCCAGGTCACGCCTCGGATGCGTGCGTGCGCGCGCGCGCGCTTGTGTGTGTGTGTGTGTGTGTGTGTGTGTGTGTGTGTGTGTGTGTGTGTGTGTGTGTGTGTGTGTGTGTGTATGCAGGAGCGCGTTCCCATTCCTCCACCCTCTCCCTCTCTCTCTCTCTCTCTCTCTCTCTCTCTCTCTCTCTCTCTCTCTCTCTCTCTCTCTCTCTCTCTCTCTCTCTCTCTCTCTCTCTCTCTCGTTTTAGCTCACTCTGGTGCTTTCGTGAGTGTGCGTGAGCACAAGCGTGCGCGCACGCACGCGCACGCGCTCGTGTGTGTGTGTGTGTGTGTGTGTGTGTGTGTGTGTGTGTGTGTGTGTGTGTGTGTGTGTGTGTGTGTGTGTGCGCGCAGACTTGTTTTATGACAAATATTTACATTATTTATGAATATCAATGTGCATGGGATATACAACTCGCTCACATGGCCTCATTGCCTACAATGCAAGTGATTTTTGTTAATTGATGTACCTTGTATGTCAATACTTGACATTTTGAACTTTTCTGGACATATCAAACTAAGGAACTGCATGCCCTGCCCACCCCCAACCCCCCCCCCCACCTCTCTGTCATGAAAGATTCAATCGACTAACACACACACACACACACACACACACACACACACACACACACACACACACACACACACATACACACACGCGCGCGCGTGCGCGCGCGCGCGAGCTCACACACACACACACACACACACACACACACACACACACACACACACACACACACACACACACACACACACGTATTGACGAATGGTTAGTCGATTGAATCTTTCATGAGAGAGAGAGAGAGAGAGAGAGAGAGAGAGAGAGAGAGAGAGAGAGAGAGAGAGAGAGAGAGTAACCAGATGACTTTTCAGCATGCCATAAAACACACTTATTTTCCAATCGTTTAGATGAAAGTGAGTGGTAACAGATGGTTTTGCTTTTACTTCTTAGAAAACACACATGATAGATTATCAATGTTTTGGTGTGTAGCTGGAAATTGGACACAGATTAGAAAGTTATTGTGGGACACGACTTTACAGCTATATCCACCTATCAGTTTGAAAAGTTAACACGAAGAAAAACAAAAGGAATTCTCTACAAAAAAAGAGGGAGGGGAAAATACAGATTTGAGGGCATTTTTACATTTTATAAATAGGAAACTTTCAATTTCTAGTTAGGAAAAGGTGTTACGACATCCCCTTTTCTGCCAGAGAGGTTGTTCATAGAGAAGTTGGCATCATGTTGGAACTCGGTATTATTGAGCCTTCAGATAGTCCCTATGCCTTGACAGTTGTGTTAGTCAGGAAGAAAGATGGTACATGTCATTTTTGTATCGATTTTCGATCTTTGAATAAGATTGCCGTCTTCGATGCTGAGCCCATTCCTGACATTGAAAATCTGTTTGTAACGTTAGCTGACGCTCAGATTTTTTTTTTTTTTAAATAACAAAGATAGATCTTGTAAAGGGATATTGGTAGATCGTTGTTAAGCCCGCGGATCGACCGAAGACGGCTTTTACAACGCCTATGGGGTTTTTTTCAGTTTCTTAGGGTGCCTTTTGTTCTTGTGTCGGCACCTGCAGCTTTCGCACGCATGATGCGTATGCTGACTCTGGATCAGTTCTCTGCTGTCAATTTCTTTGACGATGCTCTTGTGCATAGTGCATCATGGGATGCACATCTTCGTCATGTGAAGGGGATCCTTTCATGTTCGAGGTCTTTCAGCCTCACAGCTCGTCCCTCGAAGATCGAGGCAGGCTTCCATTCTCTGGAATTTCTCGGCCATATCGTTGGAGGTGCTTCTATGCGCCCTGAGCAGGAATAGATCGATAAGATATTGAAAATATCCACTCCTGCTACCAGAAAGCAAGTAAGATCTTTGGTCTACTTAGCTTTTACAGGAGATATGTTCCCAGTTTTTTTTTTTCCACTTTGAGTGAAGCACTTTCTGACTTAATCAAAGATGTTGGTCGTGCTGGAAGATCCATTTCTTGAGCCGTGAGTGTGCTGAATCCTTACAGAGCATTCGGAGTATTTTGTCGTCTGCAGCTGTGTTACTGTTACCTAGGTAAGGTAAGCCCTGTGTTCTCAGAACTGATGCTAGTTCTGTGGGGCAAGGTGCTGTATTGTTTCAGGAGAATGATGATGTTCTTCTTTGTTTGTGAGTCGAAGCTGTTAGATCGTGAGAAGGCATACAGTAAACCATCGAGCGAGAATGTTTAGCCATTGTCTGGGCTGTACAGAAGTTCGTTCGATTCCTTCGGGGAGTCAGGTTTATCCTGAAACCGGATCATCGCTCTATGACGTATATTCGAACGTCAAATTTCAAGAATTCCAGAACTATGAGGTGGGCATTGTCTTTGCAGGAATTCTCGTTCGAAGTGAAACCATTTCCAGGATCATCGAATGTCCTCGCTGATCTGTTCTCACACTTTCGTGAAAACCATTTGGTTCCTTAAAAATGACTATGTTTTTTTATGTGTTCCAGCTTGTTGATGTCTTTTTCATGTGTGCTTTCTGGACTTTTGCTTCCTATGGCTGTTTATTTCATCTTGGTAAAAACAATTTGGACATTGTTTATTTTATTCTATTTTATTTTATTTTTTTTTTTTTTATTTTATTTTATTTTTTTTTTTTTTGAGGAGGGGGAGTATTGTGCTGAACCGTTTTTTGTCCGGTCACAATTTTACAACCGCGTTTGGCGGAACATGTTCACCGGAAACGGTTGGTTAGTTTACGTGGCAGCTTCTCACCTGCACTCTGTATAAGCCAGGTGAGCTGAAACGGTCGGGCAGTCTCTGCAGCAATTCCGGCAGTGCAGCATTCCAGTGGCTGAAGAGGGACTGCGGACAAGTTTCTGTGGCAGCCAGGTATTCCATTATTAGTAATTGGAAGTCTCAAACCGAAATCATTTTCCTCTCCTATAGGCGACTGTCACTTCTCAGCGCCTAGTCAAGGTCTTTAAAAAATATTATTTGTGTGTCTTTGATACATCTTTTAAATTGATAGGGTGACAGGAGAAAATCGGTTTTAGAAAGCGTGTTTATCTGCCTCTGAATTAAAAGACAAAAAAAAAATGTTGTTGATAAGTGATCGTAAAAAGAGGTGGCTTAGCTAGTCCATTGCTTTATGACTAAAAAGTGTTGTTTATCCTTTTCGCTAAGTTTTATAATGATGCAGAAGTCTTCTTTATCCTTTTGGCTAATGTATATAATGATGCAAATAACAGTAAGCTCCAGAAGTGAGTGATGGAAACTATCGTGTGTTAACGGTTGGAAGATCTATTCTGAATTCTGTTGTGGGGAAGCCCGACGGAAATCCTTCCGATGTCTTCTGAATTTTGATGTGGGAAGATAAACGGAAATCGTTTTGATATGTATCTAAACCATCCTTTGATATGTATAATGAATATTCATCTGTTGAGAAACAGGAATGTACGGAAATCGTTTTGATATGTATTCAAAATCATCCTTTGATATGTATAATGAACATCCATCTGCTGCTGATAAGAAGAATGTACGGAAATCGTTTCGATATATATATTTAAGGGCTGATTCTGTTTTTTAATGAATATTTTTGTCTTGATAAAAAGGATGAACGGAAATCAGTCTTTGAAACGTAGTGATTATGTGAAATAATAAAAACATTCATGTCTTGATGAAAGACATGAACGGAAATCATTTCTTATACGCAATGATTGTAGTATTCTTAGTACATTGTAAAAAGGTTTATGTGGAAATCCCCCCCCCCCCCCCCCCCCCCCCCCCCCCCCCCCCGTGTGCAAAAACGTGGTTTAAAAAATCATAGAATGTTCTATTGTAATATTGTAATGAAATTTGTAGATTTTTCGCTATGAGTATTTTTTTTCCAATTTCTGGTGAAATTTAATGTAACTGTAAGTTATGAATAAGAATAATAACCTTGATGAATAATAGCCATGTTGTAGACTAGATCATCAAGTAGGTAGTCATCAGTTCCCCCATGTGAAGTCGTAGCCCTGTGTGACCAGGAACTGGCTGCCACTTCTACCGGGTCTGGGGCGTAGCTGTCTCCACCCTGCTGGGATGTGGAAGGATCGATTTGGAGATCGACAGTGACCCGTTGTGCCAGCTGTGCCAGAGCAGCCGCCGCTGCTGCTGGGCCAGACCGCCGTTCTTGAGGTGTTAGAACCAGCGACATGCTGTGCCAGTTGTACCAGCGCCGACGCTCTTAAATGCTGTACCGGGGCCGTCGCTCCTGTGGTGTTAGAACCAACGATCTGGTGTGCCAGATCCGCAGCAGCTCGTGTGTGTCTTAGAACCAACGATTTGCTGTGTTGTAGCCACTGCTCCTATTTGTGTTAGAGCCGCAGCTCTCGTGTGTTGGAGCCGTGGCTCCTGTGTTGGACAGAGCCGTCACTCCGATACAGTGTTGGACTCTGCGAGCTGCTCCTCCTGAGGGTGCGAGACCCAGGAGAAGACTTTTCTTCATCGCTCCTTGCAGGCGACTGGTGACGTCCGAGGAACTGTCATATTGGGCCGAACGGACCTACAGTAGAGATATAATTATCTATATATGCCTCTGTAGAGTGTACACCTAGAGCTAAGGCGTACGTTTAAATTCTACTCTCTTGATGGTATTAATGTGATTTGTGTGTGTGTGTTGATGGCTCAGGAAGCATAAAGCAAAAAAAAAAAAAAAACCGTTGAATTGAGACTTGTTGCCAGGCTGTCTATGCTTCGGTTGATATATATATATATATATATATATATATATATATATATATATATATATATATATATATATATATATATATATATATATATATATATATATATATATATATATACGTGTGTGTGTGTGTGTGTGTGTGTGTGTGTGTGTGTGTGTGTGTGTGAAGTGAACCCGTATACGCTATCAAATTTCCGAGGGTGAGAGTAAGAGAAACAGACACACGCACCGACGCCTCCGTAACAGTGTGTGTGTGTGTGTGTGTGTGTGTGTGTGTGTGTGTGTGTGTGTGTGCGCGCGCGCGCGCGCGTGTGTTGTTTAGTGTGTATAATGTGGGTGGGTGTTTGTGTGAATGCGCGCACGCTCGCGCATATACGATCTGCAAAATAGAAGAAATCCTTAGGCACTCTATGGTTAAAAAAATAACGGAAAGGAATCTTAGTCTGTTTTAATCAGTTTTTAATGAAGGGTTAAAAGTAATTGAAAATGTGAGTGCGTTCCACATTAGTTAGGGGCAGAAACTACTCCTGTACATAGAATAGGACAACAAACAACAACAACAACAACAACAACAACAACAACACAACAACAACAACAACACAACAGCAGCAGCAGCAGCAACATTTTGTCACAAGCCCACAGTGTCTGAGCAGAACCAGTCCCTTAAAACAAAACAGACTGTTATAACTCAGATAGAATGCAAACAATGAACGTGTCCACATTTTTATATTTACTCATAACAAATTGTAGATACATTCACAGATTCAGTCTTTCGTTCTTTGTATTTTCATGCTTTCTGACTGTTGACTAGATAGATGCTAAACACAGTTTCTATCCTCTTCCAAGTGGCCATTATCATTTGAACAAAATGTAAACGGTGTTCTAGGCATAAGCCTAAAGGATACGGGTACATGTATTCAACTAGAGCGTATCTGACACTTCTTCATAGTCACAGAAAGCCGTACTGGAAAGTTATCAGTCTAGCAATTAAAAGTGGTCCATTTGAACTAGGCAATCTACGTTTCAACATCCGTTGTCAGTTCTGTTTAGGTAGAGTCATGATTATTAAAAAAAAAAAGCAGGGTATGCTGAAAATCACCAATGTCAGCATCCTTCTCCTTACTCTTTATGTCTTTGCATACGTGGTTAATTAGCAGAGATGACTTCAATGTCGTTAGTGGGTCCATGAGCACACCTGCCTTTTACTTCTTTAGAATGGCCTGAAAATCTGAACATTTGCAATTTAAAACTTCTCTGAACTTGCTGCCTGTTAGACAATACAGATAGAAGTTGATGGCACTGTTGGTATACCACAACACGTTGCCGGCTGCATAGAAGACTTCATATTGACCACTTAGAGTCGGGTCGTTCCAATCAACATATGGAACAGTCAAATGATATATTGTGATTGGTGTTGTCAGAAGGCAAAAAAAGAAACACTTGTAGCAATCAGGGTCATAGTCAGTGAAGTCGCTTTCCGTTGTCTGGAGTCCTGGGTAACTTGCTGTATGGGAAGACGTGTACTTGTTCTGACTGATCCGAGCAGTGTCCACAGAAGTGCACTGTTGCTTGCTGACCCCCAGCAAGATGAAAGGAGCAAAACAGTATTCTAGTAAGTCTATCCAGGCCAGACGCTATACATAAACCATCCATACATTTCTGATACCGCTGTGTCACAGCATTTTGCAGAACAAGATCCTATATCAAATCCATAGAGAAAGTGACCGTGAACGAAAATGATGACAACAGTCATTATACCA
>JADBJO010009892.1:22500-30000 GCA_016801955.1 Conus betulinus
GTAGGTCCTGCCCTGACGGGTCGGGCGCGACATTGGTGGAGATGCGGGGTGACTTTCGTGTTATGTGTTTTATGTAAATTTTCATTGTGACAGTTCCAGTACTTGTGGTCAGACCTGGCTGTAGTGAGAATACTCCTTCTCAGACTTTGAGGTATCTAAGCATTTTTCATTAACTGGTGGTGTACCAATTCTGATCGTTCAGCATCAAATTCCAGCTTGTTGGGCTGTGCTGGTTACTAGCTGGATTCTTAGTTTGCTATGTTTTACAAGACCCATAGCAATGGTTGGTAAATCAAAGCAGGACATGTCACCTGTGGCACCAACACTCTCTGCGCCTCTAAGATGGTTGTCTTAGAAGAGGGAAGGGTAGAGATAGCTCGTTCAGTGAAGGGTCAAAGAGCAAGGAGGGCATAGGTCGGCTACAGGAAGGCTTTCAGCAAGAGTCAACCCAGCCCTGGACACCACTGCCTGCCATGTTGTTTCACTTTCTGCAGGCTCAGCAGGAAAGGGATGACCGTCGGTGGATGGACGAGAAGAAAAGGGAAGAACAACGGAGACAGGATTAGCAGCAGCATTGACAGCTCTGATGGAGAGAGAGAGAGAGAGAGAGAGAGAGAGAGCGAGAGAGAGAGAGAGAGAGAGAGAGAGAGAGAGAGAGAGAGAGAGAGAGAGAGAGAGAGAATGATCGAGAAGAGGAGAGGCGAAGAGAAGATATGATTGAAATGAAAGAAAGAGAAAAACGTGAGAAGGAAGAACGTAAGAAGAAAGAAGAAAAAAGAGGATAGAAGGGCTAGAAACAAACCCCCTGGATGATAAAGACAAGGTTGATGAATATCTGGATCAGTTTGAGAGGACTTCCGCATTTTAAGGATGGGGAAGGGAAACCTGGCCAAGTCGGCTTCTGCCATGTTAATATGTACTGTGAGGCAGGAGTTCTTTGCATTGCGCATAGAGGAACAGAACGACTATTATCAGCTACGAGCGGCATTATTGACGAGGTTTGGTCTTACAGCAGAAGGCAATCGCAGAAGGTTTCATGATGCTTGGAAAGAGTCTAGCGAGTCGTTCACTAAGTTTGTAGTGAGGCTGAAGAGCTATATCCGGAAGTGCGTATGCCTTTGTGGCAAAACATTTGAGGATAAAAATCTCAAGGACCTGATTGTCAGTGAGCAGCTGACGGAAAGTTTGTCAATAGATATCGCTATCAGGGTTAAAGAGCGTCACCCTAAGAATGTTCTTGAAGCAGCTGAAGTGAAGGCAAAGAAGTCAACCAAGAAGCCACAGCCAGGTAATGATAGTTGGCGTACTCAGGGCAATGACATTGTTCATGACCACATTTCGGAAAATTCTGAGTCAAAAGTCTCACTGAAAGAGGCAAAGGAAAAGGGACTTTGCTTTAAGTGCCAAAAGAGCCAGAGCACATGACGCAAGACTGTAAGCAGGCAGCCACAGATGTAAGCTGGCCTGACAAAAGAAAGGAAAGAAGATCCCATCATTGTGCAAGCCATGCAGCCAGAAGAAGTTTGAGCCCCACTGTACTGTGACCGTGAATGGAGTTAAGGTAAAGGCAAATTCGTTGATTGTGGGCAGGAAACTCATCCTCCAGAAAGCTTTGCCGAGAAGACAAAACATGTCACCCTTGCATCGGCAGGACACCAGGTTCTTTGTGACACAGCCTACCTTAGACTATCTTCACCATTTTTCAGTGGCCGAGTGTTGGACATCGTGTTGGATGACCCATTAGTTCATATCATTGTAGGGAACTATATGGAAACTGAATCTGGCAAGAAACATGCTGTGCCTGTGTATGGCACTGAGACAGATGCTGTTGAGACCGACATTGCAGCAGTTGAAACCTGTGCTCAAGCCTGGATGAAGGGAATAAGAGAGTTCCCACTGCCAGCACCAAGGCTGTTGATTGGGGATGTGGGCCCGGCTGAAGTAGGTCGCAAGCAGCAGTCGGATTCAACCTTGAAGAAGGTCTCTGAGAACATCACATCAGGAGAAAGGTTTAAGGTCAAGGATGATACAAAGTACATTGAGAAGAAGAAGGGGATAATTTACCGAGTTAACTCTGAACCCACAGGGTCATATATAGTCAGCTGGTAATACCCAAACCTCTCTGCAATGTAGTTCTACGCGTTGTGCATGATACAGCCATGTGTGGGCACTTGGGTGCTAAGAAAATTAGGGAGAGGATGTGGAAGTCATTCTAGTCGCCGAGCATGTGTTCTGACATTAGAAGATCCTGTCCTTCCTGTGATGTCTGTCAAAGAGCCACAACTAAGCAGACTGCATGCAGCGTTCCACTGGAAAGGATGCCCCTTATAGATGAACCCTTTCAGCGTGTTGCTGTCGATCTCGTTGGCCCATCTCTCCACCATCTGACAGGGGCTACCGCTTTATACTTGTCATGGTCGATTATGCGACATGATATCCCGAGGCCACTCCCTGAAGAACATTGAGACAAAGACTGCTGCTGCAGAGGCTTTATTTGAGATGTGGTCGAGGCTAGGGATTCCTGTTAAGTGTTGTCAGATCAAGGGACCCAGTGAGTGGTGTCATGGAGGAGGTCCAGCATCCTCTGTCTGTTCGTGGCATGACTACGACGCTCTAACACCCAGAGTGTAATGGACTGGCAGAACAGTTCAATTCTACACTGAATCAAATGCTCAGGAAGCTCTGCCTAGAAAAGCCAAAGGTCTGGGATAGGTACATTCCAGCCATCCTCTTTGCCTACAGAGACGTTTCCCAAGAGTCAACAGGGTTTTCCCCATTCGAGCTTCTCTTTGGGCGAACGGTCAGGGGGCCTTTCCAAAATCCTGAGACAGCTGTGGACAAAAGCCTTGGAAGATGAGGAGATCATGACAACTTCTGAGTATGTGGTTGATCTACGAAACAGTATCCAAGAAACGTGTGAGATCGTTCAAAGGAGTCTGGAGGAAGCATCAACCAGGCACAAGAACGTCTCTCCGACCAGAAAGCAACCCAGAGGAAACTGGATGTAAGGGAACGCGTCCTTGTGCTTTTTCCAGAGAAAAAATCTACATCCTTAATATACTGTATATGGATGGAGCAAACATATGAATTGCATATGGAGTTTTTCTGCTTTCAGTTTCAGTCGTCGTCTTTTCATTTAATACTTCACAGTATTGTATTCAGCAAATCACTTTCCATCCTTCTTACATTCCCATTTGCTCCTCCCACATTAAGACTTATTTTCTTGGTACATGTAGCCTATACTGTTTGCCATTTTTGATTGCGCTTTCACCGCGGGCACGGTCCAGACAGCTTACGGAACCCCCATCCACTATTTCAGAAATGTGTTAGACACACTCCGGAATGTATGTATTGGATGAGAGCCCCTAAAGCCCTCCAGACTGTACTCAGCGTGCACACAGATTCATAGATTTCTTATAGAGACAGTAGTAGCTAAAAATATAGAGTTGCCCCTGTCCTTCAATTAGGGAAGAAAGAGGGAACTCATATCAACAAATTAGACCTGATGTGTGTTTTCATGATTACAGCAGTAACAATAACATCAGTAACAATTGTTGAGCCCAGACATTATATAAGATTCTGACATAAAGAAAAAAAATAGTAGTATTAATAAATAGTAAAGATGCTAATTAAAATAATAAATAAATAAATAAATGATTAATTAATTAAATTTAACAAAGTACCAGCACTAGTTATACATAGTAGTAACAATTTGTCATGAGCCTTACCCCTGTGTTAGTCAGAACTTCAAGAAGAGTACTAATACTAAATAGAGAGACTGCGAAGTGGTCATGAAGATGACAAACGAAAAACCCACACGCACTCAGCAGTACCCACTGCCATGTGCTATAAGGGAAATCATCAAGAAAGAAATTGAAAGTATGTTGAAAATTGGTGTCATTGAAAGAGCTGCTTTGCCATACTCATCAGGAAAAGGGAAAACAAAAATTCGGTTCTGCATTGATTTTCGAAAGTTAAACAAGAGTGTTGTCTTTGAAGCAGAGCCGATGCCGGATACTGGATTCTTGTTTGCCATGATTGGAAACGCAAGATACCTCAGTAAACTTGACCTTGCCACAGGGTACTGGAAGGTCGGCTTGAAAGCAGAAGATCGTCCCAAAACAGCCTTCACGACCCCTGAAGGATAATGTCAATGGCGGGTCATGCCTTTTGGATTGAAAACATCGGGAGTCATATTTAGCCGTCTTATTAGGGAGCTTCTGCAGCCCCTAGGAAGACAAGAAATACAAACCTTCATGGACGATGTGATTATTGCATCAAAGGACTGTACAGCACACTTCAAGCTCTTTAAAAGTCTGTTTGAAAGGCTCAGGGAGGTCCAGTTGGCAGCAAGTCTTTCCAAGTGTTTCCTGGGTTTCAAGGAGTTGGAGTTCATAGGCCATTGACTTGGGAATGGCAAGATGTGGCCTGTCCTAGAGAAAGTCCAGAAGATCCGAGATGCCCCTCAGCCTACCACCAAAAGGGAACTTCGTGCATTTTTCTGGGGCAGGCTGCGTTTTATCGGCTCTATGTGCCGAATTTCTCGCTGATTGCCTTGCCACTGACTGAACTGACCAAACGCCAGAAGATGAACAAGATTGACTGGACCAAATCATGTGAAAGTGGTTTTCCAAACCCTGAAGGCCCAGCATTGCACCAGTCCCATTGTTTGCCTGCCGAGGATGGATTTGTTGTATGTACTGAGGACTGATGCTTCTGAGTAGGGATTGGGAGCAGTCCTCTTACATGACCAGTGGTGTGGGTCCCAGCTGGTGGCTTACGCAAGCAGAAAACTGAAGGGAGCTGAGCTGAACTACTCAGTGATTGAGAAAAAGTGTCTGGGCATCATATGTACTTGTATGGGGCGATTTACACTCCGGAAACCGATCACCAGCCACTACAGCACTTGGATCGGGCAAAGACTGCCAGTGGTCGACTGATGAGATGGGCTCCGAGGCTTCAAAAGTATTCGTTCAATGTCAGAGTCATACCTGCAGACTACCTCAGTAGATTCTTTAAGAACGAGTGCGACTTGGGGTCTAAGGAGACTATGCCACTAAATGTGAATGACAAACCAAAGGCGGCCATCGGTGGTTAAGAGAGACAGATCAAACTGCAGAAAGCCAACCACATTCTTGATAAATAAGCCATTCCGAGAGAAACATAGAGGTGTTCGTTTCAGGATCTTCAAGAACGTACATGTCAACCAAGGTAACCCCCTGTGGCAGGTGCCGGTATCGTCCATACTACATCGTTCTGTCATGGAGCTAGCACACACCTTTATTACAGTAGGTCTAATAGGCACACAGAAAACTGAAACAAAGCTTAGGTGGCTTCCTACTGGCTAGGTCTTCAAAAGAACAATACCTATCTCCTATCATCTGTCACCTATCCCGGAGTCTTGGAGACGGTTGAGGGCGCATAATTTGCAACCAGCGTCCTCCACTCCTCCCAGTTCTCAGACGCTCTTAGGCGTGCGGCCAGTCCATTCAGTGATGTGTCCTCCCATCTCTTTCTCTTTTTCCTCTCTTTCTGCCTCATTGCACGGTTCCTTGTAGAATGGTTTCGGAAAGTGCTGTTGGTCTTCATACATAACCATACCATCTCATTTTCCTTCTTTTCTCTGTGGTCAACAGGTCTTCGTATGGTCTAATGACATGCCTTACTCTGATCTGGACCTCCAAGGTGATATTGTGGTCTTTGTATGAGATGCCTATGATCTTGCAGAAGCATCTCATCTTTAATGCCTGAATCCTTCTGTTAAGTTCAGCTGTCAGAGTCCACGTCTCAAAGGCATAGAGAAATAGGACAATGACCAGAGAGCGCATCAGTCTGGTCTTCAAACCGATTGTGATGTTTCTGTCATTCCAGATGGGTCTTAGTCGGGCTAGCGCTGCTGTCGTTTGCGCAGGTCTGGGGAGCACTTTACGTTTTTATCCCTCATTTGAAACAGTTGTCCCAAGGCCTTGAAGTCCTGAACTGTCTTTAGTTCCCCTCTCCTTTGACAGCGATGTTAGCTAGGACAAAAAACTAGAGACAGCTCAGAACTTCAAGGACGCTACACGATTCAACAAATCCTGTGATGTAGGTCAGAAGACATTGCCTGGAGAGATAGCTCACGAGGCACTTACACAAACGGTGTTTCTTGTAGATTTGCCTTGCGAACGAATGGCAATTGATCGTATTAGTCCTCTTCATCTCATGATTGTTATGCAGTTTCAGCAGTTGTGGATTAAGCCATGAGATATCCTGAAGCTGTTCGTCTATTGAAGATTGATGCGGAGACTGTAGCTGAGGCGCTCGCAGACATGTTCATCAGACAAGGAATCCCTGAAGAGACACTAAATGATTTGGGTACCTAATTTGTGACAAACTGCATGAAAGAGACGATAGAGCCACTCAATGTTCATCATGTCAAGTCTGTCTATTATCTAGTGTGCAACTGGTTGAAAAAAGTCAAGGGGGCATTTAAATGAATACAGAAGAAATAGTGCAGTAAATTGCCGAAGCAGTGGCACAAATGTAGCGATGTTCTGTCTACTGTGATATTTTTGCAAGACTTCACAAGGTTTTCTTCCCTTCGAATTTTTGTATGGCAGGACCATGAGACTTATTCAGATCTTGAAAAGAACTTTGGGCAAGAGGTGGATCAGTCAGAAGCTCAAGAAAACAAAAAAAAAAAAAAACACTCACTTGCCAGACATTAATTTGGGATGGCCCAGAAAGAGTGGAAGTTTTGAATGATGAAGAAATTGCTGTTGTTCCTGTCTATATAAAACATCAAATTGTCAATGCATTTAATGCAGTAGAAAGATCTTTCGTTGTTGATGAGGTTTTTTTTGGAAATGAATGCACCCAGAATAGTAGTGAGAGAGAGAAACTGAAGGCATTCCACAAAAAGGCTGCTTCAGAAACACATTGAGAGGGAGAAAAAAAAAACAACAACAACAACAACAACAACGAATGAACCAAAGACAATACTGCAGTCACGTACGAAGAGAACCTGATCCCTGTAGAAGATTCGTGTGACACCCGAGGAGAAAGTGAAGAATAGGTGAATTTGAGGAATTGGAGATTCATGGGGACAGGGATGGGTACGAAACTTTGTGATCAACATGAAGCAGATATCATGAAATTTGTCCACTGATCTACTGACATTCAGAGAACTAGCACACAAGTTGAGCACCATGCAAACTCACTGCATCTGTGACAAGGAGGTTGACCTTTCTTTCCCAGTTATGCTTTCTGCCGCTGAGACTTTGACTATAGGATACATTTGACATATTGAAGATGGGAGTTATTCAACAGTGTTGTGAGTCATTGTGTGTTGCCCCTGTTGTGATTGTGAAGAAGAGAGACCGTACATGTGTGGGCTGCTGGAAACTAAGCAAGCTGACAGTGGTTGACTCAGAATCCATGCTTATGGCAATAGAGTTGTTAAAAAACCTGACTGGGGTAGATATGTCCGCGAAATGGGCCTTGGCACTAAGTAATTTACGT
>JADBJO010009892.1:32500-39200 GCA_016801955.1 Conus betulinus
ATTCTTTGTTATGGAATACCTAAGTCTGAATGTTATGAGTCAATGAAATCGTTTTTCTTTTTTCAAAACTTATTCTTTCTTCTATTTGACATATGTGTGTGTGTGTGTGTGTGTGTGTGTGTGTGTGTGTGGGGGGGGGGGGGGGGGGGGGGATCAAACAAGAGAGAATTAAAACATATATTGTTCGGTGTTATATCAGAGTATGTTGTGACCTGATTAGGTAAGAGGGATATCTTAATGTACTTGAATACATTTGACAAGCAAATATAGCTTTAAACTCATTTTCAAATGCATCATTTAATTTTGCTGAAAACCCGTTGCTAGTTTAATTACATGCAGTCTGAATATGGAATGAACGTGATACGCCATAGTCATTATAGTATAATTACCACTGGAATTTTGTCGAGCGAGTTCTTCCGAATCTGTCTTGCGTGACTCCGATGAAAGAGCTGTATGCATGGAAGATAGGACACTCTATGTGTGAGGTACATGCAAACAATAGACCTGTTAATCTTTGCATTAAAACACACACACACACACACACACACACACACACACACACACACACACACACACACACACACCATCTTCCATTTTAATGAGATATCTAAACAATACCAGTCCTGCAAAAGCATGTATGAGTTACCTTCAAATTGAAGTGAAAAAAGTATTTGCTTCGTTGGAGTGTAAAAGTAAGATTAGCCACCACTTTTATTGACTTACAAAACATTGTTCTATATACAATTCAGTTATAGACAAGAATAAAAAAAATGTATTTAATTATTTATGTCGTACTTTGTTAAAAAGAAAAAGGTTGGAGACTATAGAATGCAGAGAACAACTCCTACTACAACTCCTACCGAATGTGAGGGAAGGGAGGTCCGTCTAGAGAATGTTTTGGCTCATTTCCTGCCCCCGTTCACTTCGTTTTAAAAATAACCTTCTAGAGAGGTAATATGAAACCTTTGGAACACATGTAAAATACATACTACTGGCAAAAAGTTAAGGGCCATTGCCAACGCTGTCTCCCAGACCAAAACACTACAGCCAATGTTAAGAAGAACGGACGCAAAATCTTCCAAATTTATTCAAGAACAAATTCATTGGACCATAGCACGAAATCAACCCTTCCTCAGGATCGTCACATAAGCCACAACTGTAAACTGCACCATTCAGTACCGAGTGTAGCCACCTTTTGCCGCCAGGCAAGCGGCACAACGTCGACGCATGGAGTCCACCAGGGTCTGAAGAGTGTCCCGCGGTATGGCCTGCCACTCCTGTTGCAGAAAGAGAGTGAGCTGGGCCACGTCAGCAGGCGGGGGGGGGTTGTGGGCTACCCACCATCCAAGGACATCCCAGAGGTGTTCAGTTGGAGCCAGATCAGGTGAGCGAGATGGCCACTGCATCCGGATGATCCCCTCTTGCTGCAGATGATCGTCCACGACACGGGCTCGGTGTGGACGGGCGTTGTCGTCTTGGAAAACAGCAGCGTTACCCATGGCCTGAAGGGCGGGCTGGATCAGGGGCCTCACAATCTCGTCACGGTACCGCACACCTGTCAGCATGCCTTGAATGACGTGCAGGGGAGTTCTGTCTTGACGACTGAAGCCACCTCAGACCATCACAGAACCCCCTGCGTAACGATCCACCTCACGAACTGTGGCGTCAGCAAAACGTTCTCCTGGCCTTTGCCACACTCGGGTCCTGCCATCATTGAATGCGAAGGTAAAGTGGGACTCATCTGTGAACAGCACTCGAGACCATTACTGCCTCGTCCAGCGAACGTGATGACGACACCAGTCTGCCCGTGCTCTGCGGTGAGCTGGAGTTAGTGGTACTCAGACTGCTGGTCTCTGGGATGATGACAGCCCGAACTTGTGCAAACGGTTACAAACTGTCCTACTGACATTGACATTTGCAGCCTGCAGGAGCTCACACCTTAAAGGTGGATGAGGTGACAGTCCGATTGCGTAGGGCAGACAGCAGGAGGAATCGGTCACACCCCGAACTCGTGCAAACGGTTACAACTGTCCTTCTACTACTGACATTGACATTTGCAGCCTGCAGGAGCTCACGCCTTAAGGTGGCTGAGGTGACAGTCCGATTGCGTAGGGGCACAGCAGGAGGAGGAATCGGTCAACATGTCTGTTTGGTACACTGAGGACGGCCTGATCGTAGCCAATCCTGCACGCTGCCAGTGGCCTGAAACCTCTCTACAAGACGTTGGATGGTGGAATGGGACACGTTCAGACACCTAGCCACCTCGCTGCCAGAAATCCCTTCATCAATCAACGCTAAGGCACGTCCACGATCGGCAGGGTCCAGTCTTTGCCTTTGTGCCATGCTTTTGGGCTGGCGTAGACGACCGTTCTGTTTACAGATTTGTGGCCAAAGGCGTCTGATCTGTGTTCATGAACGAGGTGCCATGCACGTGCATCATGATTGACCACGAGCATTTCGCCCATTTTTTTCAAACTCATATGCTCCCACAGGCACCCGTTTTTACGTGGTTTCCGCACGTGCAGCTGCGCTCCACCTTGTTCCGCAGTGGGTTTTTAGGTGTTGTGATCTGTTAAGGAACATCTGTTCAATATGTCTAACCATGTTTGGGTCATTGTCACTTCGTTTCAAGCCTATTATTTACACACTCAGACACTAACATCAAAATGACAGGTGGCCCTTACCTTTTTGCCAGTAGTATATAATACGTTTGGAACACATGAAGCACTTTTTGTTTTTTGAATGTGTCGACGAACGGGGACTGGCAAACGTTGAACTTCTGGCTGCAATTTACTTTGTAGTACAAAATGCAATATATATATATATATATATATATATATATATATATATATATATATATATATATATAGAGATAGAGAGATAGATAGATAGAGATAGATAGATAGATAGAAAGTGAAGGATTTTCATATCTAAAACATATATTTTCCCATTTTCTTCATGTTCATTTTTTTTTTTTCAAATCTTTGCAAGTCATTATTATAATAATGATGAAGGATTGTTAATTTGCACTTGTTTTTCCCCACTACTTAATTGTTCAGCATTATATTGTTTGGTCAATAAGTGGGCGATCGCATCTTTTAAGATATCCGAGAATAAGGTTGTTCTGTACAATTTTTAGCCGCTAACAATGCTTGGGGTTATTGAACAGCAGAGCTGACCAATCAGACTGTTTCATGTCTTTTGATCTCCCTTGTATCCTTAAATGGATACTCAAGCATAGGCTCAAAGATTCTCCCCGACATTTTATACTGTTTATATAATGTTTTAAGTTTTTAGCAACTTTTTTCCTCTCCACACTTTCGTTCAGGTTTAGTGTCTACCTTTTGCGGGGTGCTGTTGGGTTCTTTTTTGAGCCCTTGGTGGTGAGAACACCACAGAATTATGGACTGTGGTGTGTCTCTATTTGACGCCAAGACCCGAACAGTCGAGAGACTTGTGACTGACGCACTGTTTACCGACGACTGTGCTCTGATAGCACACACAGAAGCGGATCTCCAGTTCATTGTCAGCAAGTTTGCGAAAGCCTCTCGGCTTTTTGGCCTCACAATCAGCCTTGGAAAAACGGAAGTGCTCTACCAACCATCCCCAGGCCTAACAGTGCAACCTCCCCCCACCATCACCATCGGAGGCACCATTCTGAAAACTGTCGAGCACTTCAAGTACCTCGGGAGCGTCATTTCCAGTGATGGCTCTCTTGACAGAGAAATCTCTGCCAGGATCAGCAAAGCCAGCCAAGCTCTTGGCCGCCTACGTACTCGTGTGATGACCCACAAAAGCATCAAGCTCGACACAAAGATCAAGGTCTACAAAGCTGTTGTTCTCACTAGTCTCCTCTCTACGGCTGTGAGTCCTGGACGCTGTACCGGAAACACACACGAAACAGCTTGAACGCTTCCACACGAGATCACTACGAGCGATTATGGGCATCAAGTGGCAAGACCGAGTGACCAACCTCGAAGTCCTGGACAGGGCCGGTCTGCTCAGCATCGAAGCCATGAAATGAAGGCCCAGCTTCGCTGGACTGGACATGTCATCCGTATGGAGCCCCACAGACTGCCTCGGTAGTTGCTATACGGAGAACTGAGGCAGGGCCAGAGACCCAGAGGCCGCCCCCAGAAAGCGCTTCAAAGACTGTGTAAAAGACAATCTGAAGCACAGCTACACGCCTGCAAAAGACCTAGAGGCTTGTGCCCAAGACAGCAGAATGGCGAAGTCTAACCAGGAAGGCCCAGGAAGAATTTGAAGACAACCGCCGCAACCACATGACTACTGCAAGAGAAAAACGCAAGACCTTGGTGTCCTCCCTTCCCACATTAGCCACGTTCAATTGCCCCTACTGCCCACGGGTGTGTGCCTCGAGAATCGGTCTCTCCAGCTACACTCATGCCCATGGGAGAAGGTCATCTGCACAGTGACATTATCGAAATCGATAGTCTACCACGATTGATTTGACGCCAAGAGCACAGACATAATCAGCCGTCTCTCCTTGATGAGTTCCATGCAGCGGACAAAAGGCTTAGTAGTAGACAATACATATAAATCTGCCTTCGAGAGGGATTGTAATCGTTCCTCCTTGCAGCTAGTGAAGGGTTTTCATATCTAAAACATACATTTTCCCATTTTCGTCATCTTCAGTTTTATTTTCAAATCTTTGCCAAGTCATTATTATAATGATGGAAGAGTTGTTAACCTGCACTTGTTTTCCCCCACTACTTCATTGTTCAGCATTATATATATATATATATATATATATATATATATATATATATATATATATATATATATATATATATATATATATATATATATATATATATATATATATATATATATATATATATATATATATATATATATATATATATATTAATTAACGCAAAATGAAGAAAGGCTGTTTTGGCAAAATTTAGGTGCGATTTAGTCATGCTGTCTGAGTGGATGGCGTGTGTGTGTGTGTGTGTGTGTGTGTGTGTGTGTGTGTGTGTGTGTGTGTGTGTGTGTGTGTGTGTGAGGGGTTGTATGCCCTACTTCGTAGTAACGTTTTCCAGTCTGTTCAGTCTTACCTCACTTTACTTATTTTCAGCTTACGTTTCCTGACATGCCATTTTATTGCAGTGCAGGCTTTTATCCCTTCACTAATCTGTGTGGAAGTTTGACATAATGGAATCATGCTAAAATATACAAAGTTATGAACCATGAAAAGGTTGCTGATCTTATCTTGAGAGAGGGAGGGAGGGTGGGGTATGCAGGTTTTGGGGTTCGAATCAATTTAATTTGTGAACGCCATGTACACCCGCTTCTTGTGATTTGTTTTTTGGTCTCTGTTGTGCTTCGTTTTCAGTACTTCTGGTTCCTTGTCAAGGTACTCAATATTTCCATTAATCCAATATTCTATTTATAAAACATGATAGAAATTCTAGAATTCTTCTGTGCATTCGTCTGTTAAAGAATCTCATACTGTTCGAACTGAACTGTAATGCTCATTCCCCTCCCTTCCTCCGAAAAAAAATGAAGAAAAAGAAAAACATACATTCAAATGTAGACATTGGCTGATTACATTTTAAAACGTTTTACTCTCCATGGTATATTTTGAATTGCACTATTTATAAGTAATGTTTAAATTTTGCCAAACGTATCAATTATTGTTCAATAGGATTGTTCAGTATTGATTGCATTTATATAAACGAATAAAGCGTGTTTATTCCTATTTTGTTTAATTCATTTTTTTCATCAGGATGTTTTCACTTCATTTTGTCTCGGTTTTCTGTGTAAATGTAACACAAATCCCAACATGCTGGTTCTCCCTCCCTACATCTCCTTTCCTTTACGAGCCAGGATGGAAGCTGTCCGTTTTCCAGAATTGTATAGGTATTTATCGTTGTTTGTTCACTTATCCTTAGATACATTTCTAAGATCGTTTGTGTGTATATATATACATATATATATTTATAATTCAATATACATATATATATCTATATATTATATATATATATATATATATATATATATATATATATATATATATTATATCGTTGTTTATGTTGTTTATTATTACTTCCTGACATACATTTCTAAGATCGTTTGTCTATTTATCGTTGTTTATGTTGTTTATTCACTTATCCTTACATCCATTTATAACAGCGTTTGTCTATCTGTGGGGGTTCAGGTTGTTTCTATATGTATGCTGCCATACCCTGTAACTGTGCCGCTATCTTTTAAATGTGTCACGGACGGTCGCCAGCCTACTCACCCTTGCTTTAGCAGTGTGAAACCACCCTTAGCAGTGTCTGCTGGTTTCACACGAGACTGTCACCATTTGGCTGTCAGTGGAAGGGCTTGGCGTGCTGTCCGTGTATTTATTTTTTTTTTTTTTTTTTCCTGCATCCCCCACTGCAATTTTCTTTTTCCACTTCTTGTATTGGGTGACAGGAGTGTGGCTGAGCGGTTTTGTGCTGCCTGCACGTGTTTTTCGTTAAGTTTGTGTCAGTACAGTTTAACTCTGGCGGAGAGGTAGTGTTCACGAGTTCAGGGTTGGAGGAAGGAGGCAAGAGAGTGAAGTGGCACTCGGATTTCAACGTTGAGTCGAGTGGGATCGCTGTCCCAGTGCAGTGGTATTACTTTTGATCTGCTTCAGTGCAGATCAGCGGCTGGTCCTTAACCTTTTTGGGTAGGAGGAAAC
>JADBJO010009892.1:39789-72289 GCA_016801955.1 Conus betulinus
TGGATACAAATTCTCCCGTGAGTGCCTGTGTGACTAAGATTAAGTCGGAAAATAAGGGTCTCCTATCCCGACGCCCACGCTTTGGACTCGTCCCGTCGTGTTATCTGTTTTTGTTAGCCCTCTGTCTTTGTGTCATAATTTGTATTGTTTTAAGAATAATTTCGGTACTTTATCCCATTGTGAGAAAGGGATGAGATGTTTGATAGTTGTTTTCCTGTATAATCATGTATAGAAAACAAATGGGTAGACTTAATCAAATAGAGTCCCCGCTCACGGTACACACGCATGCGCGCATGCACACCCAGACACACCCTGATAATTTGCCCTGTACACGTATTGATCGTCGCTGCAGGGCGTTGACCCTGTTGTCTCAGAAGGCCGGATCCACCTCTGGACACCCCTGGAGGTCTGTCACGTCCACCCCTCCCATCTTCTGGAACTGACGACGTGGGACCGGGACTTCTTCAATGCTGCTGTTCTGGCTGATCCATGTGGCCCTGGATGTGGGACAATTTAGAGCTGACCGTGCGTCGCAGGAACTCGGACTTGGGTGATGTCTAAGTGTATTCGTGCTTGTGTTGTGTTGCCGTGGACGTGGGACTGAAATAGGAGTGAATTACATGCAGGCTGGCATGGTTGACGAGGAAATGAAGTCTGGCTGTTTTGGAGTGACTGAGTGGAAATGGTTGTGATTGCTTTGGTGGTGTGAAGGTTTTTTGACCTGTCTTGAATCTTATTTAGTCTGTCTCTCCTCTATCGTTCTTCTTTCATTATGAAATTCTTTAATAGTTGGGCTGGTAGTGGGAGTCCCGGGGGGAAGGAGGTTTTGCTTTTCTTGGGGCTTTTGGGTTATTTTGTTCCATAGGTAACTTAGAACTGATAGGTTCTTTCCCCTCTTCTTTACCATTCTATTCTTATTTGGTCTCTCCTCTGTCTTCAGTCTTCTTTGGTTAGGCCTCTCTCCCCATATGGAATGAATGAGTATTGTCGATTTATAATTAATAAACTGTTATTGTCTTTGTAAATCCTTGGGTGGTCTGGTTGAGTGAGTGTTTGGGTGTTTGCTATCAGTATTGCCAGTGTCGAATTTTCCCCTTTGTCTTTCCCTCCCTTACAAGGTCCTTAACCTTGACATCTTGGTGAGATGCGGGGTAACTAAGGATGTAATTCGACACTTGGCAGGATATTGGCGGCACCCAGCTCTCGCTTTGTCCGGGACGCTCTGGAGTTGTGTTATGTTGTGTGTGTTGGTTCGTCCGGTCCCTTAGTTTGTAGTGGGTGGTTGGCTGGGTGGGGGGGCCATAGAGTGTAAGGGGGTCCCCAGGGGCGGACCAGGTTGGGACTGTTGGGGGGGGAGACCCCGTGTTTTTCGTCGCGGTCGCCGGCACTCCCGTTCTGTGTCCGTCCGTTTCCGTGTTGTAGTATAGTGTTTCGTACTCCGCTAGTTTCCGCCTCTCTCTCTTCCGTGCGGCCTCCTGGTTGTATCTAGTGCATGACTAGAGGTTGGGTGGAGATAGTTGGTGGGGGAAATCGTTTTCTTTGTGCAGAGTCGTCGATGTCAGTATTTGTGCTGACTTAGGTTTGCGGTTGTTGGGCAGTACCCGAGTTGCTGAGAGTAGTGAGGTGAGTATAGGTAGGTCGACCTGCCTCCTGCCATAGTAGCTAGTCCTCTTGCTCTCTGGTGTTGTGTGGTTTGGCCCTGTGTAAGGATCCTCTTATGCTTATTTAAAAAAAAAAATTTTTTTTCGTACTTTTGTGATCTTTGGTAAAAGGGAGTATCCCCTTCTTTTCTTTTTTTTTTTTTTTTCTTTTCTTTTCGATTTCATTTGCATAGCTCTTTTGAATAAAAATGCCTGTTACTGGTAGTCAGGTGTTTTTTTTTTTTCAATTCATGCCTAGTGTGTGTGTGTGTGAATTGGTGTGGGAGGAATAAAGCTGTCAGTGGTGTGTATGGATAGAAACACTAATTAGGTTAAAGGTGTTTTTTTTCCACTGTGCCTCTGTTGCATTAGCTTTTCCCCCCCCCACCGTCACTCCTACTACCAGCACCCCAGGTAAAGTGGAGACCTTGTTTGACCCAGTCGCCTACCGCCTCCGCATTCCGTCTCTTTTCTGCACGTGTTTTTCGGGTTTAGTGACAGGTCGCTGCATCTTTTCCGCTCCTCATCGGTGTGACACGCGTGCTGCTGTTTGGGAACAGGTGTAAGGTCGTGAGGTTATTGACCCGACTAGCGGTTCGTTTTTGTTTCTGTCGCCGTCGTTTGTGTAATGTTAGTCCTTTACTGATAGCGAATCATATTGTCAGTTCGTGGCAATTCTCGGTTTATCAGTGGACAGTTCGTCTGTCAAGCCCAAGTTTAAGATTGTGCTTCCGACACTTTGGGAGTGAGTTTTTGTCGCGTTTTTTTTTTTATTTAGTTAAAAAAAAAAAATTAATTGCTTTACTTCCCTTCTTGCATGCCAGCTGTCAGTAAAGGTATAGAGCGGTGATTTCCAGTCAGGCTGGTTGGCCCACTTTGAGTGTTTGAAGGAAGTTGTTTTCACCTTTAGATACCAGTTTTATTCATTGTGGTTTGGCAGGCGAGATCGTGGCCTGACTTGGATAACTTTGAGAGTTTTCGCGTTTTTTTTTTTTTTTTTTTTTTTTTTAGATGTCCGTTGGATATAGTTGATTGATTATTCGATTATATCATTTTCACTTACGGTGTTAGAAGTTTGGTACTTTCGATCAGTTGCGTTTATCCTTGAACACACACCCACATTTGGGGTCGTGGGTGGTGTGTCGATTTACTGGTGGTACTTAGGTTGTGGTGTTTACATTTCAGTGTCGTAACTATACCTGGCAAAGAGGCACTTGGTTTCGCCTTTGATCTCTTTGATCTCTTTTCGCTCTGTGCTGTTGGGTGCACATTGATTTTATACTCGGGTGTCGTATTTGTTTGTCCGTGCTTACTTTTCGTGCCCCAGGGAAGGGCACTTTTCACTTTGTCGTTTTGTGGCTGTGTAGTGTGGGTCTGCTATCCTAGCTGTGAGATCCTTCAGCTTTCTTTGAACTTATTTGGACATTGATTTTTTTTTTTTTTTTTAGTGATTTGAAGTCTCCATACTTTATAGCTTTCCATCTTCCTGATGTGTAGGAGGGTCAAGGTGACTTAACTGTAGGTATTCCATTGCCAGCGTGGTTGAACGTGTTTGTCTTTTCTCTTTTGTTTTAGGCTAATCTTATTCCATTGTCTACAGCTGTGGCATATCGAGGGATTGTAGCCCTTTGACGGATAGCATTGTCTTCAATTACCTTGTGGTTTTTCTTCCCCATTTTCTTTCTTGACATCGCGGTGTGCATTCTTCGAGCTTTGCAAAATGGCAGAAGGGGAGGATCGCAGAATGACCCGATCTCGCGTGGCGATGGGTGTGCTACCAGGCATGGCCACACCTGTGGACCGCCGCACAACTCAGGTTACCACTGGTCCCTCTACCCAAGTTGTTTTCTCTGCGGGTGGTACTCAGCCACCTGTGACTACTTCCCCTTCAGTCATCATTGACAGGTCCCCTCCTGGATCGCCGTCCCTTCGCGGGCCACCTCTACCGACCTCACATCGCCGCCCACTTCACCATCCTATCGAGGAGCTTCGTTATGGGCCCTCGCCTGTTCCTCTTCGTTTTCTAGGGCCTGTACCTCCAGATCCCTTTGTCGTTATGAGGATGGAGAAAGAAGAGAGCTAAAGAAAGGCGTGAAAAAGAAAGAGAGGGAAGCTAAGGAGAGGCGTGAAAAGAAGAGAGAGATTGGAGAGGGAGGAGAGGGAGGCAAGGGAAGAGAGAAGAGAGAAGATGGAGAGAGAGGAAAGAGAGAGAGGGAAGATGGAGAGAGAGAGAGAGAGAGAGAGAGAGAGGACCGTCAGTGGAGGAGGGAGTTGGAAGAGAGAAGAATGGAGAGAGAGAGAGAAAGAACAGAAGGATAGGCTTGCGAAAGAAGAGGCTCAGAGACAGGTGGAACTGGATTTTCAGGCAAGACTGGAGGAGGAGAGAAATAAGATCCGCGCAGAATTTCTGGAACAACTGTCTGTCCACTCGGAAGGAGAGACTCATGATCTGTCGCAGAACTCTGGAACTCCTCGACGTATCATAGGGAACGCGCAGACACTCGAACAACCGCCGTTGGCTCCACCTAAGCTCCGCATGCCAGTGTATCATGCGAGTGAATCTATAGACACGTACATTGAACACTTCGAGATTGTAGCGGCGGAGGCTTACCAGATGTCGGACGAGAAAAAAAGCCCTCTACCTGATTGGGAACTTAACTGGAAAGGCCAAGGAAGCATTTACGGATATCCCACGTGGTGCCAGTTACACTGAACTGAAGGCTGCCCTTCGTCGTAGGCTACATATGACTCCAGAGTCATACCGGAAGCAATTCCGTACCATGAAGAAGTCATCTGATGAGAACTTCCATCAGTTTGGAGAGCGCCTTCGACGTACGATGGACTACTGGTTAGAGACATCAGAGATGAGCGTGAAGGACTGTTTTCTTACAGAACAGCTTATGAATTCAGTGTCCACTGAGCTTCGTTATAAGTTGGGCGAGACTCGTCCCAAGACGTTCGCCAAAGCCATTAAGGTCGCTGAAGCCTTTGCCGATGCCAGGCGCCACTTCAAAACCTCCAACTTTGGAGGCCCAACGAAACCTACAGAGCTGGAGGGGAAAGAGTCCAAGCTAACTTCGTCCACGGAAGATGCAAAATCGGGTCAAACAACAAAGTCTCGTAATGGATCTAGGGTCTGCTTTCGGTGTGAGGAGGAGGGACATATAGCGAAATTGTCCACTTGGGGGGGCAAAAAGTCTAAGCAAAATGTTTCCCGGGCCAGTGTTGCTTTTGGAGAGATCGAGGTGACCACACCTACATGCCCCACGTTTCCCTCAGTCGTGTGTGGCAAGGTGGTTGAAGCAATTAGACTCCGGTGCTACCGCTGTGTTCGTGGACCAGCGGCTAGTTCCTGAGGATGTTCCCCGCAGCCAAGACTGCCAGGTTACAGGAGTTGAGTCATCCTTTCAGGCGACTCGTCCCACAGTACTGGTGGAAGTTTCAACTCCTTACTTCAAGGGTAAGGTGTGGGCTGTAGCTCTTCATCAACCTGCCTATTCCCTTCTTATTGGCAACACTGTCAGCTTTGAAAATGGAGAGGACAAGCCAGTTTCTACAGAGCTCCCCCCGGAAGTAGTTGTAGCAGCTGTTACACGTTCTCAGGCCAGAAGGAAAAGGAAGCTTTAAAGCCCCTCTTGAAACCCTTGTCCTCACATGACACTGTATCTTTGGACCCAGATGCTGTGCTGAACTTACAAAGGACGGATCCAACCCTGAATACTGTGCGAGAGTTAGTGGGCAAGCCCCCAAAGACGTTTCACAACGGTTCGACCCAGTTTGTAAAAACGTCGTGGCCTGATACATAGGCGTTACACTACGCCTACTATGACTTCCTCTCAGCTGGTTGTGCCCAAGGCTCTTCGAAATACTGTGCTGCGGTTGGGCCATGATACACCCATGGCCGGTCACCTTGGTGCACGCCGGACTCTCGAGCGAGTCCAACATGACTTTTACTGGCCAGGTATAACACAGGATGTCAGGAAATATTGCCGCACATGTGATATCTGCCAGAGAACTACTACTCCCAAGGGTCGCAACGTTAGAGTCCCCCTCGGATCTGTACCTCTCGTCACTACGCCCTTCAGCGAAGTCGGAGTCGACTTGATTGGACCATTGGACATGAAAGAGGCCCATAACTTTATCGACGATTTGCTCTTGGCTTCTAAGGATTGGACAAGTCATCTGGGATCACTCAGGACTCTGTTTGAGCATCTGCGCCAATGCAACTGGCGGCCCGTCCTACCAAGTGTCTGATAGGTGAAGCAGAGATTTCCTTCCTGGGGCCACGTGATTGGTCGTGGATACATGCTGCCCAAGCAGGACAGGTACAGAAGATTCAGGATGCTCTACCTCCAAAAACCAAAAAAGAGCTAAGGTCCTTCTTAGGGCTTGTCGGTTATTACAGGAAGTTTATTCCCCACTTTGCAGATATGGCCAAACCTCTTACCGACAAGACTGGAGCTAAGAAGCCAGAGACTTTGAAATGGGATTCCAAAGACACAGAGGCATTCGAGTCACTCAAAACTGCCTTGATCCAGCAGCCTGTCCTTCAGTTGGCTGATCCAACGAAACCCTATGTCCTTAGGACTGACGCATCGAGCACAGGCGTGGGAGCAGTTCTACTTCAAGACCAGGGAAGAGGCCTACTACCAGTTGCCTACGCCAGTAAAAAGTTGGTAGGAGCTGAACTGAAATACCATACTATCGAGCAAGAGTGTCTCGCTGTGGTTTGGGCAACTCGGCGCTTTTACCCATACCTTTACGGACGAGAATTTGTCCTAGAAACCGATCATCACCCTCTTGCCTACCTCCATCGCATCCGCCCGGTTAGTCGTCGCCTCATGGGCTGGGCCATTGAGCTCCAGAGTTTGGAGTTCATATTTCAACATATTCCTGGTAAAAACAATGTCGAAGCTGACTACCTCAGTCGGATGTCATGAGAAAAATTTTCTGTCTGGAAGAGCAGTTCGTGCAGTTCGTCTTACTGACAAGGACGAAGGGATTTTTACAATGTGTATATTTTTGGCGGTTAGATACCCTTAGTATAAATAATTTGCTTCACTTTTATCCGGTAGGTTGCGGGGGCTGCAGCAAACTGTGCCTCAGTGGCACAGTCTTTTTCAGTGGGGGGTATTGTCACGGACGGTCGCCAGCCTACTCACCCTTGCTTTAGCAGTGTGAAACCACCCTTAGCAGTGTCTGCTGGTTTCACACGAGACTGTCACCATTTGGCTGTCAGTGGAAGGGCTTGGCGTGCTGTCCGTGTATTTATTTATTTTTTTTCCTGCATCCCCCACTGCATTTTTCTTTTCCACTTCTTGTATTGGGTGACAGGAGTGTGGCTGAGCGGTTTTGTGCTGCCTGCACGTGTTTTTCGTTAAGTTAAGTTGTGTGTCAGTACAGTTTAACTCTGGCGGAGAGGTAGTGTTCACGAGTTCAGGGTTGGAGGAAGGAGGCAAGAGAGTGAAGTGGCACTCGGATTTCAACGTTGAGTCGAGTGGGATCGCTGTCCCAGTGCAGTGGTATTACTTTTGATCTGCTTCAGTGCAGATCAGCGGCTGGTCCTTAACCTTTTTGGGTAGGAGGAAACCGCTGCGTGTTTGGGGGAATCTCTGTTCCCAACCACTGGCACATCTTCCCTTTGGTCGCCCCAGACCGGTTTCCCTGGTGGGGAACGGCTGAACAGCCCCTGGGTTCTTCGCTGGGCCAGGAGCTGACCAGCATATCTACCTCTTCATCTCATCTCCCCCTTTCACCGCCGTTTTGGTGAGTTTCGTACTCAGTTATTTAGGCAAGTTTTTTTGTTGTTTTTTTTTTTTCCCCTTTTTTTATTTTTACAAGTTTGGTTCATGGTTGGAACATTCTCTTGTAGTTCTTGTGTGTTGTTGCCTTACTGGTGGCGTTTTCCTTGGATACAAATTCTCCCGTTTTTGTTGGGTTTCCTGGGCACCTTTGGAAAGGGTACAGACCTTGGTGACCAAGTCAAGTTTTTGCACTCCTACGTAGCCAGGAATCCAGTCAGAAGGGGTCTTAATTTGTCTTTGGGGAGAAATTAGTCTGTTTTTGGTTAGATTAAGGTTCTAAGACTGTGTTCCTTATTCATATGTCTATATTGTCTATTCTTTTTCCTTCTCTTATAGTTAGCTGTCTTTAATTGACAAACACTCGGGACGAACGCATCACGCTAATTGGAGTGCCTGTGTGACTAAGATTAAGTCAGAAAATAAGGGTCTCCTATCCCGACGCCCACGCTTTGGACTCGTCCCTCGTGTTTATCTGTTTTTGTTAGCCCTCTGTCTTTGTGTCATAATTTGTATTGTTTTTAGAATAATTTCGGTACTTTATCCATTGTGAGAAAAAGGGGATGAGATGTTTGATAGTTGTTTTCCTGTATAATCATGTATAGAAAACAAATGGGTAGACTTAATCAAATAGAGTCCCCGCTCACGGTACACACGCATGCGCGCATGCACACCCAGACACACCCTGATATTTGCCCCCTGTACACGTATTGATCGTCGCTGCAGGGCGTTGACCCTGTTTGTCTCAGAAGGCCGGATCCACCTCTGGACACCCCTGGAGGTCTGTCACGTCCACCCCTCCCATCTTCTGGAACTGACGACGTGGGACCGGGACTTCTTCAATGCTGCTGTTCTGGCTGATCCATGTGGCCCTGGATGTGGGACAATTTAGAGCTGACCGTGCGTCGCAGGAACTCGGACTTGGGTGATGTCTAAGTGTATTCGTGCTTGTGTTGTGTTGCCGTGGACGTGGGACTGAAATAGGAGTGAATTACATGCAGGCTGGCATGGTTGACGAGGAAATGAAGTCTGGCTGTTTTGGAGTGACTGAGTGGAAATGGTTGTGATTGCTTTGGTGGTGTGAAGGTTTTTTGACCTGTCTTGAATCTTATTTAGTCTGTCTCTCCTCTATCGTTCTCTTTTTCATATGAAATTCTTTAAGTAGTTGGGCTGGTAGTGGGAGTCCCGGGGGGAAGGAGGTTTTGCTTTTCTTGGGCTTTTGGGTATTTGTGTTCCATAGGTAACTTAGAACTGATAGGTTCTTTCCCCTCTTCTTTACCATTCTATTCTTATTTGGTCTCTCCTCTGTCTTCAGTCTTCTTTGGTTAGGCCTCTCTCCCCATATGGAATGAATGAGTATTGTCGATTTATAATTAATAAACTGTTATTGTCTTTGTAAATCCTTGGGTGGTCTGGTTGAGTGAGTGTTTTTGGTGTTTGCTATCAGTTATTGCCAGTGTCGAATGTCTCTTCCCTCCCTTACAAGGTCCTTAACCTTGACAAAATGGAAATCTCAAAAGTCGGGAATCCCACGCCATTTTAAAGCCAGTTCGAAGAACGACACGCGAAATATGTTCATACTCGAACATACATTATCAAGATACAAAGCTGTCTTCTTTCGGGTTTTCTAAATGACACATATGCGCAGAAACCAATATGCTTCATGCAGTCGAATGGCAACTTGTTTTCCTGTCTTTGTTTACATGCTTGTGTAAAAGAAAAGTGAATCGATGAATTATATCATAGCTATTTCTTTTGTTTCTCTGCAACATTCAATATTGTAAGGTTATAGTTGAAACACATACATGGGACAAGAGGCACGCACACACACACACACACACACACACACACACACACACACACACACACACACACACACACACACAACGTGGGTCTGCGCTTGTGCTCTCTCTCTCTCTCTCTCTCTCTCTCTCTCTCTCTCTCTCTCTCTCTCTCTCTCTCATACACACGCACATATACGCGCCCGCGCCTGCACACACACACACACACACACACACACACACACACACACACACACACACACACACACACTTCACACAAAAACATTGAAAAATGGAAAAAGAAATCAGCTGGCCCTATAGTGTAACTGAGAAATATTTAAAATATTGTGGTGAGTCTGTTTTGAATTTCACAATAAAAGTGTTTAATTTTCTCTTTAATAATATTATTTATCCGGACAATTTCAAAGAATCTAAAATTTTTACCCTTATCGAAGAAGGGCGAGGGAAACAATGTAAATATTAGTGGAGGTCATGTCATTCATTATGTAATATTTATAGTAAAAATTTACAACTTTATAATAGTAGAAAGCATGAATAGGCAAGTCAGAACAATATAAATGGAGAGCATCAGGTGTGGTTTAAAAGAGGATTTTCCAGTCGATCATGTAATTATCATACTTTCTTCTGTTCAGAAACAACTTGTAAATTAGCAAAAATTAGATGTTACCTTTGTTGACTTTGAAAAGGTTTTTGATTGATTCAGTTTCTAAAAAAAACCCGCTATGTTCTATTTTGTTAAAAAAGTGAAATAAAAGCTAAATTCTCTAGTATATACTGTGTGGTAAAAGCAAAAAATAGGATCAGGTACAATAAATGTGTGTCAAGTGGATCAAACAAGGACACATCTGTAGCCCATAATTATTTTCTCTGTTCATTCATAAGTTAGACTTGGAAATATTTGGGAAATACGGTAAAGAATAACTTAATCTTCAAGAAACATTTATGCGGGTTTTGTTGTTTGTTTGTTTGTGTTTGTTTTTGTTGTTGTTGTTGTGTTGTGTTGTTGTTGCTGATGATGACATTGTTTTTGCTGGCAGTATCAACGTCCAGAGACAACTAGATAAGTTGTACTCTTCAGCAAGCAAACTAGAATTACAGGTTAATATGAATAGGACACATGTTGTGTTTTGTAAAGGAGAGTATCTGGGATTTACTGAAAGAACGACGACTAGTGGAAGTGAGAGAATCGCTGTGGTTAATGCTGACAAAGGTAATGGTTATGGTAATGCTGGGTTGTAATATTTTGGCACTTATATTACAAACAAAAACTTAGTTTTTTCTGTTTTCTTTTCAATAAAAAGTAAACAAATCGGCAAAGACAGTCATAGTTAATATTCATATTTTGTACAAGTTGGACTGCAATTAATGCTGTGTTTTACTAAGTTATTCGATTGACAGGTACAGCAAATTTTACGACATGGAGCAGAAATATGGGCTTTTGAGAAATTGTAGTATTTAAAGATCACTTGTATACACTGAAGCGCTGCTTGAATGTAGATAGTAGAACACCCAATGACCTGGTTTATAGTGATTTGGGAAGATGTACTATTACTGTAAATATTTAATTGAAGTGTATGAAATACTGGCTCACACTAACAAGGGTGGATAAATGCCGGACGCCCTATATTACAGGATGTTGTTAAAGGTAAGAAGACTTGGGTTTCGAATGTTCGACATCGTTTAAACTTATATGGGTTTGGATTTGTTTGGGGTAACCAGATGATGAAAAATATACCAGGATTTCTGAATTGTTTTAAACAGACGAATACGATTGTAGGTAGCAGGACCGGTATGACTGTATGTATAATAGTGATAGATTTGCTAAATACGAAATCTTTTATCGACGTATATAACAGAACCATGAACTAAGATAAAAATGAACAGACACACTAAATGTGCCCTGACTAAATTCGGAATTGGAGTGTCTGATATTGATTGCCATTGCTTTAGACATTGCAATAATGTTGGAAATGACAATCGACTACGTATTAAAGTAAGAGAATATAAAGTTGTTTTAATGTCCTGGTCTAAATGATTTAAGAACGAAATCTATCCAATCCAAGTATTTCGCAGAACCATGTTAAGTCAGGCCCATTCTCCTTTTGTCAGCACGTAATGGGGACACACTACTGGATTTAGCTATGTATGTTTATGAGGTAAACAAGAGAATTCGGATCGTAATGTCTCCAGGCTCTTTATTTTCATATACGTGCACAATTTCATCATTTTATTATATATATATTACATTTCACCATGACGTTTTGTCATTGATCTTAAAGTTTCGCATTCGCATCCGCGTTCGCATTCGTATTCGCATTTCTCTCTCTCTCTCTCTCTCTCTCTCTCTCTCTCTCTCTCTCTCTCTCTCTCTCTCTCTCTCTCTCTCTCTCTTCCAGGATGCCGCATCACCACCACAGTAAATATTCCTTCTCAGCTGTCTTCTTCAGCCAGTACTGATGTCGCTGCCGCTGGTACTGCTGATGCTGCCAGTGCCGGCACTTGTGCTGCCGTGTTACTATTGCTGTGCTGTGCTGTGCTGTGCTGTGCTGCTGCTGATAGTGCTGGTGCTGGTGCTGGTGCCAAGGCTGCTGCTGTTGCTGTTGATGCTTATACTGCTGCCCCAGCTTCTGCTGTTGCAGCTTCTATTGCTACTATTGATGATGCTGCTGTCTTGTTTTATTATACATGGGGCAGTGTCATAACGAGATATGTGTCTATCGTTCGTTGCTTTGTTGTGCTTTCCACCTGAAAGGTCTTTACCTCCATTGGCTTTCTTGGATTAGCTTGTTTTCAAATGACTATCGATCTTTACAAAATTGATAACGTCACAGAATTGATCTCAGTACTAAAATCAGGTGTCTCTGTTTAATACATGACTCGTACCACAGGGGAAGATCCACAAGGTCTTGGGATTCACCCCCTCCCTCCCCTCCCAAAAGATCGTCCTAAATTGGTGGCAGGTAAGGTATATCAGGGTACAATGTCTGTGTCTGAACGTGGATGACAGCTCTTAAAAGGCCCTACGTGATGGGCTGGGCTACACTAACACAGGAACTGAACTCAGCTGGAGATGTTTGTAAGGAAATGTGAGTTCTTGACTCACATTTTTCGTCTTAGCTTCCTTTTTGCTTTATGCGTCCTTTTCTGCGTATCCTTTCCTTTTGTCATTTTTTTTTTTTTTATTATTTTTTTTTTCTAATCTAAAATTAGGATTTCTTGGGGTCCTCCCCCCTTTTTTTCCGCACACACACACACACACATAGATAGATAGATAGATAGATAGATATATAGATAGATAGATAGATAGATATAACAGATAGATAGATAAATAGATAATAGATAGATAGATAGACAGACAGACAGATGTTTTGACATTATTGTTTCTGTCCAGTTTTGTGATTATCGAGGTTGCATCATTAGGCACGTTTTATTCTCCCTGGGCCCGTGACCAACAGTTGGAGATTGAGATATGACGTCATCAGAGGAGTGCTGTGGGCCTGTGATCAGCTCGCTGTTGTCATTTTTCAGCACTCGACATTGGGCTGAGATGGATCATACAGACAGGGCGAATCAGTTTACAGCTGGTCGACATGAAATAGATAGATCTGTAAAACCAGTTGGATTGTTTACACCATTCACTCAACAAGCCATGACTAGGATGGGGTTGTGCCAGATAAATGTTGCAGAGTACATTATACACAAAAGTGGATAAGATGGTGAAACAAAGGAACAATGACATTTTTTTTTTCAGTGTTAAAATTGGATTCACTATGATAAACACAAAAGTGGCAGTGTAATATCGGAGAGAGAGAGAGAGAGAGAGAGAGAGAGAGAGAGAGAGAGAGAGAGAGAGAGAGAGAGAGAGAGAGTTGTTTCTGTTATGTACAAAACTTGGGTGTGTCCTGTTTCTCCCGTATACAACCTTTACGCGGCCTACATCCCATCGTACCCTAGTTTGGCAACAACACGTGATAATTACAAATTTCATTAACAAAAAAAAAAATGGCACTGTCAAGTCAGGTGTTCATGGCTCAGTATTGACGCGCATAGTTGTTAGTTGTATTCAAAGTGGTTCATTTGATGGAAGAATTGTTTCACAAACCAAGGCGTTCTTCATCTGCAACGTCTTCTTTAACACAGACTGAACACAACCTCCTCAATGCTTGGTTCAGATACTCAACTCACTTGGCACTCTACTCAGATCCACTGGTATTTTTTTATGAGAGAGGAAGACAAAAATGCCCTTTTTTTGAACTTTCATTCAGTCTACGAAGGAAAAAAAATCAAACAAGCAGCCCCACCCCCACTCCACCCTTACACACACACACATGCACTTAGATCAGACCAACAGAACGTGTAGAGTTCTGTTGTATATCCATCAGGCCCAGGGCTATTATGATTATTCATTTCTTAGGGCGCCTAGACATCTTCAGCCGTAACTGAACCATCTATAGATTTACTTCTTTTTTTTCTTTTTTCTTTTTTTAAAGATAGAATCTGCCCATCAGTAAAAGTCAAATGTATACATCGACAATGTTAGCCTCTTTAGATTGCAAATTTGTTTGTGTGTTTAGTTATTCATTATCACTATTTCAGTTTTGTGTTTATTTTTCATTTAAAATCCCATGTCATTGTTACCCCTCTTATCTCTCTCTCTCTCTATCTCTATTATAAAAAATTTACAGAGAGTTTTTGTAAGTCACATCAATAATTCAAATGTCCCCCTTCCTTTAACTTTTTGCTTTTGTTCCAGCGATAATGCCACCTTTCTTTTTCATGGGAGTTCGAAGAATTTTCTTTCTCTGAAAGTTACTGTCCATGGTCATTTAAAACGAAAAAACTGACCATTGATTTGAAATTTTAGCATCTCTTTTGGTATGGTATCTGTGACGAACTCTTTTTTTTTTTTTTTTTTTTTGTCCGATCACAGTTTTTGCAGCAACCCCGCTTACCGGAACTTGTTCACCGGAAAACCGGTCGGTTTGGTCAGCTGACTGCTGCTCACCTGAGCACCATGTAAGCCAGGTGAGTATAAGCAGGCGATTAGTCTCTGCAGTGAATTCCGGCCTTGGTGCATCTTTCCAGTCCAGCTGAAGAGGGATTCCAGTGCAGTTTTTTGTGACAGTCAGGTATGTTGTGTTAGTAGCAAATTGAGAGTCTTAATCGAAATCGTTTCTCCCCACGGTTAGGCGTCTGTAATTTCTTCAGCGACTAAGTGAAGGTTTTTCTTTTGTTTGAAAAAATATGTTTTTGCTATGTCTTTTAACTCGCTAGGATGTTAAGAGAAAATTATTGTTCAACTTCCTTCGGATAGAAAGAAGAAGAAACAGGCTGTTTAAAAGTGATCGAAATAGGCCATGATTCATGCTATGTTATTGTTTCGTGGGGGAAAAAAAAGTTGTTGTGAACTCCGGAAGTGAGCGATAGAAACTTTTATGTATTCATAGTGTTCCCGATTTATTCTGATTTATGCTGTGGCATGCCGAACGGAAATCTTGTGATGCGTTCTAGATTTTGATGTGGAGAGCTAAATGAAGAACCTTTCCAATATGTATTTATTAGTGATGAATAACCTTTTCAATATGTATTTATTAGTGATGAATAACCTATCCGATATGTGTTTACTAGTGATGAATAGGAATGTATGGAGATCATTCTGATACTATTTAAACTGTCTTTGATATATGCCCTCATATGATAAATGTGAATGTATTGAAAGCATGCTGATAACTATTCAAAACTAGCATGTGCTATGTTATGTTATGTCATGTTATGTATAGTGAATATCTACTGAGTGCTAAACAAGAAAATGCAGAGATCGTGTTACGTATATGTAATTTGTTTTGATAATGATGAATAGTTGATTTGATACAAATGGTTAAAAAAAACGGAAAAATGCTTTTGAGGTGTAGTGATATATTGTAAAATGATCACAATCGTGTCTTTATGAGCGAGATGAAAAGAAAGCATTAATGTATTGATTACGTTCTCGTTCAATGTGGAAAAGGTCTATATGGAAATGTCTAATCATACTTTTGCCCATTATGGAAAGGTTTGTGTGGAAATCTTTAGTTACACCATTGTGAAAAAAAGGTCTGTGTGGTAATCTTTCCTCGCTGATGCGAAAATTATGATCTTGAAGAAAGACAATGTCTCAGTGTGTTCAACTTATGAGCTTATAATTTTGAAGGAAATAAATGTTTCGTTATGTTGAGACTTTGTCGATTTGGCTGCGGGTAATTTTCCCCAGTTCTGATTAAAAAAAAACTATGAAGCCATTGTTAACTACGAATGTGATTAAAAACTATGGTTAGTAGGCTATATAGTCAAGGTAGTTTTCTTCAATTTCCCCAGTTTGAGAGTTTAGCCCTGGTGTCCCCAGGAACTGACTGTCACTACTACGGGTCTGGAGCCTAGCTGATTTGATCCCATTCTCCACCGTGCCTGGGGTGCAGAAGTTGGTGAGTGCAAACAGCGACCTGAAGAGGCAGCTGAGCCAGCGCCCACTTCAGTGCTCGAAGTCGCCGCTCGGGGTCATGGGACCCAAGCCCCGTTTTTCCAGCTGTGCTAGCGCTGGTCCTGCCCAGCCAGAACCACCGCCTTCGATTGTCAACGACCTGCAATGCCAGAGTCGTCCTTACGCGTCGTCCGATTCGTGGTGACAGAGCCACAGCTCTTGTGAGTGGAGGCCGGTGCCTCAGTGCAGTAGAGCACTGCTTTAGTTGTGAGTGTGTTGAGCTGCAGCTCGTGTGTAGGAAGTTGTCGCTCCCTTGCTGGACAGAGTCGTCGTTGTGTCGTCGCGTCGTCCCTCGTAAGTTACTTCCCCTACTGACCGTCACCGTGTCGCCGCGTCGTCGTCTCTACGCAAGACTCTACCCTACTTGCGTGGAGCTGCCCTTCCTCGCTGCAGCCTTTGTGTTGAGACTAGTGACAGTCGCTGGACTTTAAAGTCAGGCCAGATAGCACCTGTGATAACTTGTTTGTGAGCACTACATGTATGTTTAGTATTGTACGCCCACAGCTGGGGTGTGCTCCATGCTTGGTTGTTGTGTTTTGTATTTGTTGGATGGCCTGGGCGGCCTAAGAAAAAGGAAAAAGAATTGAGATTGTGTTGCCTGGGTGTCTGTGTTTGGGTGAAATGTGTGTGTGTGTGTGTGTGTGTGTGTGTGTGTGTGTGTGTGTGTTAGGAAAGCTCAAACACTCATCCATTTTCTGACACAGTCGGACATACAGACAACACGCACCAAGACCCATCCGTAAGAGTATTTTTATTGTCTTTATCGTAGACCACCAAACAATTGACTTTAGATTCTATCTGTTTCTTAATTTTGTCTACTATATTTTATCTCTTCAAAAAAGAGTTATATAATTTCTAATAGCAAAATGATCAGAACGGTACCCAGGTTTTATAGCTGTCACTCTTTATGTTGACGCCAAATGATCCCAAATGAAGAAATAGTCTGGTCGGTCCTGCTAGGCGAAACTGAACCTCTGCCATGCCAACTTCATTTTATCGGGGTTCAGTTCTCGCCGAACTTCTACAAGATAATGTTTCCATGATATTACACGTACACTACTGCGCAATTACGTGATTTACCTGTTTCTGCATCTACTTGAATGTTTAATACAACATTCGAGTCTTACCTATCAAATGTGCGCTCATTGTCTCAGTCAACTATTTCATGCATGATTACAAAAAAATGTAGTCACAGTCACGTGTACCATGTGAATTTACCAACATCGTGTGTTTACCAAGTAATTTAATGTTCTAAGTTATCATCATTTGCATTGTGCATTATTTATTACTTTCATGTTCCGTGTAAGCTGTCATAATTGACCACGTTTAATGTTTTGAACTTAGCGGGGAAGTCAACCTGACGTACAGTCACAAACGTACAGTCCACTGAATGTTTAAGAGAGAGAGAGAGAGAGAGAGAGAGAGAGAGAGAGAGAGAGATTTCATGACCAACGAGCATTGAGCAAGAAGAAATGTTCACAATACAATAAAACCAACTGATGATGTTAAACCTGAAATCTTCCTAATGGTTTGATAAACACGAGTCGTTCCAGGCTGCTTTGTTTTCACTTCATAGAAACACATACGATAGACTGTGAATGTTTTGGTATTTATCTAGAAATGAAAAAAAAAAAGTTTGTATTACTAAACGGTTCCTAGAACTATGGACACGAATCGCTTGAAAACAACAACAACACTTTGAGTAGAAAACACACACCCGCCAAAGACAACAAAACAAACAAATAAACAAAAAACAAACAACAACAACAACACAACAACAACAAAACAATCAAAACTACGGGGACGTAATAAAAAAAATAGATTAAAAGATCAAAGTCAAACTTCAGTCTGACTCAAACCAATAGCTCAGTCAAACTCCATATCCACTATTGAGTACTTTTCTTAGATAGCTGAACAACCTTAAAAAAGAAAAAAAAAAAAAAAAAAAAACATGCATAGCTTCCAACACAAATCCCATCGTCAGGAACAGGGTCCAAACGTCTGTGACTTGGAAAGCAAGAGATAAAAGATGCAGATACTTATTGCCCAGATAAAATCTATCAGCCACTGTCACTGCCACTGCTGTAAACATCACTTACAACTTACAGCCCATGTCCGAACCATGGGACAACTCACACACACGACATCACTACCCCAAAACACTCCCAAGGCTGTCAATCTGTGTTAAAGCTGATTTTTAGCTAAAATATCCACCTGTCTTACTCCAACCAACTGAGCAATGCACATAAGTTGACAAACAGCCTCAACAAACTTTGAATCATATACGACCCAAACCCAACGATTCACAACAATGGGCTGTCTCCCCTGGTTAACTTCCAGACAGGTGTCAACAGTACTAGCAACCACACAAATACATTATTCCTAGTCTGGCATTAAGGCCTGCTAATAAGACTAATAGACCATACTGACACTGACAGGTTCCAGTGACTGAAACTATTGAAAGATCACACGAATGAGTGTACTTACGCACAAAATGCCTTACATTGATCTTACATGCCCAGAATCATATCAATTTACATAACTACTCAGTGCAAACAATACACTGTTTAAATTGCAAAACCAGTAGCCCATCTTGGCACTAGCATGGCCCCTTGCCTGGCACCTCAGACAGCTTCCGGCCTCCAGCTGCAAACAAATAAGATAAAGATTTCCTTCTGAGTCCCCCCGTATCCTGGCTCAATCCAACCACAAACCAGGTTCAGATGATAGAATTTCTAAAATGTCTACAGTGAATTATACCAAATGTACCCTGACCAAAACGTGTCTGGCCCAACTCCGAGATGTGTTGACCAGCGCCGCCAAGGCCATCCCCAGACCACCACGTCCACGGCACGCAACTACAGCATCCAAGTCTTCACCCCACCAGGGTTTCAGGAACACCGGTTACAGCCCAAACAAGAACGCAGCACGTTCACCAGGTTTTCCAATCGCACAGTAGCTCCAGGGAAGACAATAAATCTAGTACCAATAAATCTACAGGCACGAGTTCCTCCACTTCTTCAGTAAAGCCCCAGCAAAACCTAGGCTACTTGCAGTTTCAAAGTCACAGTAACGACAGTCCTTCCACTGTACCTCCAACAGCAAGAAGCATACAACACAGAAACACAGAATCAGTCCCCTCCAGACTCCCTAAGTCAGAATCCAGAACACAAGGTTCCTAAAAGGATTCCCGAGAACTTTCCAACATAGAAAAAAAAACACACAAACCGTCAGACTTCCACTCTGAAACAGCTGCAAAATAACACTGAGCGACTGTTCACCTAATCCCAGCCTGTTTTACTGTACATTTGGCTATGATTGGATAATTCAACGCGAAACTAATGCGTGGAAAAACTATCATCGGACAATTCACAGTGAGGATGATGCATGCACCAATTTCTCCAATTCCACGGAAAACAATAAGAGTTCAAGATATCTCCCTACCTTCCTGCAAGCTATGCTGTCACACAGATATCCACTGATGCACGCACACGCATGCGATGTGAGTGGAAAATGTTCGCCGGCTCACAAACACACAAAACTGGGGAACAGTGTTGCAAATGTCTCTGTGCAAGATGCATCAACACGGGACACAATCGGTCTGCACATGCAGAAGTTCAAACAGGAGTCGCCTCCAATAGACCATTCTATAACATGTACGAGCTCGAGTAACAGTGTCAGTGAACCCTGACACTGTACTCAATACTAGATTATTAAAAAAAAAAAAAGCACCAATGTCTTAAAAAATATGATCACTATAATAAAAAAAGCCTCTCAGTGTGAAACGGAATACATGAGAGAGAGAGAGAGAGAGAGAGAGAGAGAGAGAGAGAGAGAGAGAGAGAGAGAGAGAGAGAGAGAGAGAGAGAGAGAGAGTCACTTTTCTGGTCATGGTACATACAGATGTCAGTTATTTGAGCATGTGAATATTTTCGTCCCATTAGCAAGTCTGACAAAGTAATGACTTTTGGTCGCGTAAAGAATGCACAGGCATGCATTCATTTACACGGCATCAGACACACATGACAAAGCGAGATGTTATTAAAAAAATCCATATGTCTAACAGTGAAACTACACACAGTAATGGGCTCTACGACAACCATCTAGTACCAAAAAAAAAACAAAAACAAAAAAAAAAAAAAAAAAAAAAAAAAAAAAATCTGCACAATTTGATTTCAAGCATGTCACGTGTTCCTCAATTTTATATCGAAAAAATTTAATTTGTTTAAGACACACACACACCCCACACCCCATATATTTGTGACACAGTATGGCTTACTTTTATTTACGAATGTATGTGTTATGGTTTTCAGCCAGCGTTATAAAATGAAGAATAATGTAGCTAACGACTGCGTCATCATGGCTGAGTTGCACAGGTGATTCATTCCAGTACACTTTTTCAGTAGTCAAGTACCTTTCATTCGTCAGACAAGCAGATACATTAAAAATGTGTGTGGTGAATACCACATACGTCGGTCTGTTGTTTTGAAAAGTGATATGTCAAATAAATAAACACATAAATACATGCATAAATAAATGAATTAATGTCTTATAGGTAAAAAACAAACAAACATAAAACATTATCTCAAATTTCGACTTACATTATCTTCTTGCAATAGCACCTTCATTATCTTTATCTTAGAACATTAACATTATGGACTGTTAAGTTCTTTCCGTTCCTGAATTGCGTCTGCCATTGTTTCATATATCCACACAGTTACTAAGAGGTTTTTTTTTTTTTTTTTTTTTTTAAGTGCTGCTATGTTTTACAGATTATAGTAATAACAAAATGACCAGACTAGTATCCAGGTTGTATTGCTCGCAAGTTTAATATCTTACATTAAATGCTCTAAAATCAAGAAATGATCTTATCGATCCTTCTCAACTGCACTGTACCTCTGCCATGTAAACTTATTTTTATTAGTGTTTAGTTTTCGCCGAACTTATTCTAGCTTATATGTATTTATGATATTACACGTACGCCGCCGCTGAGTATTAGGGCGATGTATTTGTCTGCATCTAACTGCATATTCAATACCTTATTCAAGTCTTGGCTATTAATGTTGTAAATTTGGTGCTGGGACAGTAAGGAAAAGCGGCCGCTGTGACGGCGCGGGGTGTCCGCGTGGGCGGATTGTCCGTGGGTGGGCGCTTTGTTCTCTGCGGGGGCTTTGTGCCGTGTGTTCGGGGTGTCCGCGGGGGTCCCGCGGGCGCTTTGTTCTGCGGGGGTGGCGTGCGGCTTGCGGGGGCGGAGCGGGGTGTCCGCGGCCGTCTCGGCCTCGGTGTGGGTGGGTGGATGTGCGCATGCATTCCCGTGCGCGTGCGTGCGTGTGTGCGTGCGCGCGCGCGCGCGCGCGCGTGTGTGTGTGTGTGTACATCTTAATTTTTTGTTTGTTCGTTTAAAGTTTGTTGACTACTTTTTTGTGCAACAGTGCACAAAGTTTAGGTTACGCTCATGTGCGCGCGCGTGGGGGTGTGCGTGCGCGTTCGCCTGCTCGCGCTGGGGTTGGGGCGGCTGCGGGCACTTTGGTCCGCTCTTATGGGTTGTGACATGTCGCCTCGCTGGGCGGGGTGTCCGCGGGATTTCTGCGGGCGCTTTGCGTATTGGTTCGCGGTGCGGGGTGTCGCGTGGGGCGTGGTGTCCGCGTGCGGGCGCTTTTGTTTCTGCGGACGCTTTGTGCCGTCGCAGCCACCCTTTGTCCCCCCTTTTCTCTCCCCCCTCCTCCCCCCCCCCCCCCTATTAATGGGGTGGTGTGGTGGGCCTTATTACAGTCTGGGAGAATCTGTTATCTACCCTTCCCATCCTTGTCGCCGCTGCTGTCCGTTCCCGCCTCAATCTCTCTCTCGCTCCCTCTCACTCTCTCTTATTTATTTATTCATTATCATCATTATTGTTGTGGCTCCTTAGCATTCCTACTACTGCTACCTCTGCTACTACTACTATCAAGTTAATCATCTGCAATGGTTTGCTTTGCGTGCGCACTCTTTAAATTGATCGATGAACACTTTGTGCACGGACTTGTTCTCAAGCAGGTTTAGTTTTTCGTCTGGCGGTTTTTGCGCCAGTTTATGGATGTTCAGAGTGGAGGAGGAGGTGGCGGGCCGATGGGAAGGAGAATGGTGGTTTGGTGACGTAAATGTGTTACAGAACGGATGGTGACGGAGAGGGACGGGGGGGGGGGGGGGGGGGGGGGGGGGGGAAGCGGCGATATGGAATGGAATTGATGATTTTTGGTGATGTGATGATGTTCATTCGAAGGAAGGGGATGGGCTTCCAATGCGATGTGTTGCTTCTGTATGCTGTATAGTTATGTATACGTTGTTTGTGGTGTTTTTTTCTTTTCTTGTTGATCTATTTTTTATTTTATTTTTTTTTTTTGTCCTTTTTGGCACATAAGATAGAACATTATGTACATTTGAATGTGAATTATCAGGACTTGCAACTCATGTTAACGGACGGCGTTCAAGTGAAGACTTCAGGTGCTGTGCACACTTTTTAACATTGTTACCATTCCTTTATTTATGATTTTTTCCATGTTTTGTTTCGCATGTTATATGTATACAACCCGTGTCAGTATATACATTAGCAATATTGATATGTTGCAAAGAATGTTGTACATCTTGCAAAGAATGTTGTCTGGTGCTAAGATAACAGGTCTGTCTTCAAAGCCACCGCTCTCTGCAAGTAATACTTGCCGATTATCAAATGTAAATTCTAGTCATTTCTATCGCGTCTCTAAATTGCCAAGGGTTAGGTAATAATCAGAAAAGACGCGACGTATTCCAGTATCTCAAACAAAAATCACACTCAAGTTATTGCCTACAAGACACACACTTTGATAAGAAATCTGAACACATTGTTGCATCGGATTGGGGCTATAAATGTTTTTTTCTCTTCTAATACTTCTAGTTCTAGAGGCGTATCCGTTATGTTCAATAACACGTTTGAATTTAAGATAAAAAAGATACACAGAGACCAAGATGGTAACTTATAATTATTCTGTTTAAATATATGGAACATGATTTTGCTTCTTGTTAACTTATACGGACCTAATAGAGACAACCCCAGACTTCTATTTAAACCTGAAAAATATTATAGAAAGTTTTAAAAACCCGTAACATCATAGCAGTTGGAGACTGGAACCTTGTATTAGATCCTTCCATTGATTATGATAATTATAAACATAACAATAATCCCCAAAGCTCAGGACGCAGTTCTGAACATGATGGACGAACTGCAGTTATCAGATACATGGAGAGAATATAACCCTGATAGCAGGAGATACACTTGGCGAAAGATAAGCCCTCTTAAACAAAGTAGATTAGACTTTTTCTTAATTCTGAATACCTGATTTTTTATGTGGAAGATCCTCATATCCAATATGGATATCGATCGGATCACTCCATGGTTAGTTTAAAATTAGAATTTGATAAAACAAACCATTCATAAAACATATTGGAAATTTAATAATTCTCTGCTCCGAGATCGTAAGTTTTTAGATGAAATTAACGAGGTAATTGATAACGTTACAGAAGAATATGCTGCAGCTCATTTTGACAAAGCACACCTAAAAGATCTGTCTAAAGTTGATATATACAGCTAACAGTGCCTGTCAACGTTTTCTTGGATTTTTTGTTAATGAAAATCCGAGCAAAAACGATTGCATGTGCAACAATGAAAAAGAAACAAAGAGAGAAGAAAAGGAGTGCAGTTTAGAGCGTCAAATAGCGGAAAAAGAGAAAAAAAGAAGATAAAACCGAGGACGACGTGCAGAAATTAAATTGCTTTAAGCAGAGAAATAGCCACGTCAAGAGATGAAAAAAATGCAAGGAATTTTAATAAGATCAAAAGCAAGATGGGTGGCCGAGGGTGAAAAGGTAACTAATATATTTTTGTAATTTGGAAAAGAGACACTTCGTTAGTAAACATATGTCCAAATTAGTAACAGATGACAGAATAGTACACAAATCTGATGAAATCCTGATGGAAGTGAAAGCATTTTATGAAAATTTGTACACAGATAGAAAAGTGTGGAAGAATGTGAGATCACGGACTTGATTGAAGAAATACCAAATTAACAGAGGAAGAACAAAAATCGCTTGAGGGTGAAATAACACTTGAGGAAGCAGGATGTGCTCTTAAAAACATGCAGAATGGGAAAAGTCCTGGTTCTGATGGATTCACAACGGAATTTTTTTAAAGTATTCTGGAAAACACTGGGTGTTTTTGTAGTTAGAGCTTTAAACCAGTCGTTTCAAAATGAGGAATTATCCAATACGCAAAAAGAAGAAGGAATAATTACATGCATCCCCAAGGGAAACAAGTCTAAAGAATTAATAAAAAAACTGGGGACCAATATCTTTGCTCAATGTTATGTATCTATAAGATAGGGTCTTCTTGCATAGCTAATCGCATCAAAACTGTACATCCTAAATTAATCAATGAGGATCAAACGGGGTTCATGACGAATAGATATATAGGGGACAACATTAGATTAATCTATGATTTAATGCATTATTTAGAAACACAGAAACTTCCGGGCATGCTGATCTCCATAGATTTTGAAAAGGCGTTTGATTCCTTGAATTGGCAATTTATGTTGAAGACATTAAAATCATTTGGATTTGGTAAAGATATATGTCGCTGGATCACGACTTTCATAAGGGGATAAAATCCTCCGTAATAGTAAACAGTCAGAGCTCAACATGGTTTGAAATACAAAGAGGTTGTCGACAAGGTGACCCCATATCTCCGTATTTATTTATATTGTCCAGCAGAAATATTGGCTATTATGATCAGGGAAAATAAAAACATTAAGGGAATACATATTAACCAAACTGAACACAAGCTGTCTCAGTTTGCAGATGATACACAGTTGACAAATGAAGGGGACAGAATATCATTTGAACATTCAATAGCGACCTTAAACAAATTTGCAAAAGTATCTGGGTTGTACATGAATATCGAAAAAAAACAAAGGCAGTTGGGCTGGGAAGCAAAGTGTTTTCAAAGACTAGATATATGCCCCACCTAAAAATAGACTGGAATCCAAACACAGTTTAAGATCCTTGGAATATGGTTTACCCCAGAACTATCACATTGCGTGGAACTGAATTACAATGACAAATTTCTCGAAATAAAATCATTATTCAACATCTGGGAGTAAGAGAGTTTACACACCTGTTGGCAGAGTAGCTGTTTTAAAATCATTGATCCTCTCAAATTGATATATCTTTGGATCTTGCTACCTAACCCACCAAACAGCTTAATGGACAAGCTTCAAAAGCAATGCTTTCAATTTGTATGGAATAACAAACAAGATAGGATAGCCCGAAAAAACAACAGTAAAAAATGTAAGAAATGGAGGATTAGGAATACTTCACTTAAGCACATGACAATGGCATTAAAACTTACATGGATCAGAAAACTTAAAGTTAGCAATCATAAATGGAAATCTGTGATACAAAAAAATGTATCCTTTGGCAAAGGATCTTGAGAAATATGGCTATGCTTTACCAGTTACCAAAAAAGAGACTAATGCCTTTTGGAAAGACACTTTCCAAGCGTATGAAATTTTTGGTAATAAAGTAAGTACTGAGGATCCCAGCGAATTCTTGGCTGAAAAAACATTTTTTACAATAAAAACATTAAACTAGACGGGAAAAAACTATATGTTTCAAGGAATGGGTAGACAAAGTTGTATATCGTATTGCAGATTTGGTAGACCAAACAGGGTCATTCATGAGTTACGAAGAATTCAGGCACAAGCATGCTGTTCAAACAAACTTCATGCTATATCTAGGTTGTGTGCAATCTGTCAGAAAATATATTCGAACGAAGACTATCAGATTGACTAGCAATATACCTAAGAACACTAAAAAAAGCTCTCAGTATCATATGGAGTGTAAATAAAGGAGCTCGACTTTATTATGATATCTTAAATGAAGATAACGCACAACCAAGGTGTGTGCGAAATGGAACAATGAAATAGGTAAAGAATTGAACTGGAAAAAATATATTTCTTCGCACACACAAAATAAAAGAAATTAAAACTGAAATGGTTTCAAATGAGATTAATTCACAGGATCCTGGCTACGAATATTGTCCTTGAAAAAATGAATATCGCTGAAAAATAACAAATGCACGTTTTGTAAGTGTGAAAAGGAAACCATAGATCATTTATTCTTCACATGCGACGTGACAACACGCTTTTGGAGTGATCTTATAAATTTCTTAAAAGACAATTGCTCTTGTATACCTGATATTATATTATCAAAGGAACTTGTCCTGTTTGGCACTGACTCTCGGTTAAAAACTGACATCATATTCGATTACATTATCTTGTCTGCAAAGTTCTTTGTATACAAATCCAGAGCTGAAAAGGTGTTTCCCCTGTTTCCTGTTTTCAGGAAATATTTACAAATCAAATATCAAGTAGAAAAATGCATTGCAAAAACGAATATGAACTATGTTGATTTTGATAACAAATGGCATAGTTATAAGCTCTTGATTGAAAACTGGGTATGTGTGTGTGTGCGTGCTCGCATGATCACGTTTATGTATGTTGTGTAGTCTTGCCTAGGATTTTCTCATGTTGAGTAAACTTGAAGAGCGATCATTATAATAATTTCGAGCAAGATCGTGGCAGCTAAAATTCAACCGTTGTTTCTTTGGACAAGTAATTTATTTGTACTGTTGACGTTGATTCCTACGTTTCTGTATAGAAAAATTTTAGGAATCTAGGGTTGTTTCCCCTCCCCCCCCCCCCCTCTCTCTCTCTCTCTTCTTCTTCTTCTTCTTCTTCTTCTCTCTTCTTCTCTCTCTCTCTCTCTCTCTCTGATTATGAATTCTGAAAAAAGGACAACACTTCAAAAACAGTGAGAAGGTGAATGTGTGACACTGACAGTGTAGACATAATATTGTGCTTGGTTTGTACTATCATGTTAGATGGGATTTGTTGCTTATTTTGTAAAATTAATGCTGCCTGTAAATTGTTCATGTAAGATAAGAACTACTGACCTATTTGCTGTTGTAGTACTGCTTTCTGTACACATTTGCCATTTCTTTACAAGTAAATAAAAGTGTTTGCCTTGGGGAAAAAAAAAGTCTTGGCTATTAACTATGCGTTCATTTTCAATGTCATCTATTTCAGGCATGATTCAAAAATATGTATGAAAATCACCATCACTTGGCATTTAAATTCACTCGTGTCATGCACTTACCAAACGATGTCAACATCCAATAAAGTATACGCTGGCTAAAATAATTCCTCACGAAAATTAATCATTGGCTGAAAGATTAAAAACTTGAAATGCCGTGTAGTGGAGTGCCTTGAGTATGTGTGTGTGTGTGTGTGTGTGTGTGTGTGTGTGTGTGTGTGTGTGTGTGTGTGTGTGCGTGCGTGCGTGCGTGCGTGCGTGTGTGTGTGTGTGTGTGTGTGTGTGTGTGTGTGTGTGTGTGTGTTTGCGCTCGCATCTTGAGCCTGTAATGTTGAATACAATTTCCTTTTCACATTGGTTCTTAAGATACCCGACAATATTGCAGCCTTATGACTGAGAAACATAGTTTTGTCCTAATGGGAATAAACAGTATCATACTATCTAAGTCAGTATTGGATTTTTTTCAATTTTTGTTTTCTGTGATGAATGTTAATTATCAAAATCAGAATGAATCACGGTTGCCTGAATTTCTATAATAGGAAGCCTATGCAGGGTAATTCCTCTTACAACGTTCAAAAAGAACATATCTGAGTTTCAGTTTATTTGCCCAGTACAATGCACAATAGCATTTATAGTCATGATAATTAGAAATTCTTGATTTACTTCCAGTGACTTGTGCCACGTGGACAGTGACTGACGTACCTGATCAAACAGAACGTTACCACTCAATAACATCTTCATATGGACAGCTATCATATCGGAGAAAGAATAAAGGATAGAATGATCGTTGGCTCCCCATGGAATGGTATATCACTCGATAATATCGAAATAATAACTATGGAAAGGAAAAAAAAAAAAAATTAAGTTTGCCCACGAACATTCCTTCTTCTCAAATCTCTCAACAATTTAGCGAATTTTTTTGTTGATAAAATCAAAACCATCCGTGACAATCTTGATGCAATCCTTCCCAACCAATCCTTTACGATAAATACTGTGGACCACCTTTTTGTACTTTTAATCCAGTGGATGAAAAACTGATCGCCGATCTCATAAGTGAATCTTCCAGCAAAAGTTGCGTCCTTGACCCCATCCCTACTTCCCGCCTTAAACGGTGTGCCTCTCATTTGATTCCCGTGATTACAAACATTGTAAACAAATCTCTCTCGTCAGGCATAGTGCCTCCTCAGTTCAAGCAGTCAATGGTTACCCCTCTCTTGAAAAAGCCAGGACTAGACCTTAATAAGTTAAAAAAGAACTATAGACCGGTGTCCAACCTCCCATTCCTCTCAAAAATCCTTGAAAGAGTTGTGCTGAAGCAGCTTCAGACTCATCTTTCAGACCATGGTCTTCTTGAGGCCTGTCAGTCTGCTTATAGGAAGAATCATAGCACTGAGACTGCTGTATTGAGCGTACTTGACTGTTTACTGTGCAAATCCGACAGGAAACTTGTTTCTCTCGTAGCCTTGCTTGATCTGAGTGCTGCCTTTGATACGCTAGATCACACTACTTTACTTGAAAGGCTTAGGGTCACTTTTGGTGTTGATGGGATAGTTCTCCAGTGGTTCGAATTATACATCAGAGGTAGGTCGCAGGCGGTGGTTGTGGGTGGTGTAAGGTCTACGTCGTCACCTCTTTTATATGGAGTACCTCAGGGGTCAGTATTGGGCCCAGTGTTTGTTTACATGTACTCACAGCCCTTGGCGGGTGTTATCTCGGACCATGATTGTGATTTTCACAAGTATGCTGATGACACAGAGCTTTTCTAAGAGTGGCACACCTGATGAGTTTGTTTCTGTTCAATCTGGGGTGTCTCTCGGTGTATCAGCAGTGTGCAGGAATGGAGGACAAGTAATAAGCTTAAATTAAATTGTCATGCCCGTTGGAACCTCCTCCTGCCTCAAACTCGTTGAGTCAGAGTCAATGGTTGTTGATGGCACTGAATTGCCTTTCAATCACTCTGTCAAATACCTTGGTGTTACCATTGATCAGTGTCTGACCATGCAGAATCAAATATCTGTAGTCTGTCGCTCATCTTTTTTTAGAGCTGAGACGTATTGCTTCCATCCGACGCTTTATATCCAGGGAAGTAGCTGTCAGGCTAGTCTGTGCCACGGTGATGTCAAGACTGGACTACTGCAACTCTGTTTATGCTGGGCTTCCCGCAGAACAGATTGCTCGGCTGCAGAGAGTCCAAAATAGCGCTGCACGACGACTTGTTTTGAAGAGGAGGAGGTATGAGCACATCACTCCCATGCTGATGGAACTGCACTGGCTTCCCATACAGTATCGGTGGCAATTTAAACTGGCAGTTCTTGCTTTCCGCCACTTCAATGAATCTCTTCCTCCTCACTATCTCTCTTCTTCTCTCTGCACTTACCAAAGCTCTCGTACCCTTCGCTCTTCTTCACAAAAACTTTTGAAAATCCCTAAGCGTTCTCTGAAATCTGTTGGCGAAAGAGCCTTCAGTTTTAGAGCACCTTCTATTTGGAACTCCCTCCCTGAAGACCCTTCGTAATCAGCCTACTCTTTCTTCTTTTAAATCTGAGCTCAAAACTTATCTCTTCAAAAAAGCGTATTCTCTTCTGTAGATGACTAGGTCTCTCTCCTAAATTCCTCCACAACTAGTCCGGTGAGGCAGTTTATGCATGTAGGTGCGTTTGCCATTGTGTATTTTCTTTTTGCTGTGTGCATGAACCACATCCTCCGTAAATGTAATGAAGTGATTGTGAAATGTTGCTATTTGATGAGAAGCTTACACAAGAAGTGCTATGGTGGATAATCAGAAATCAGTTATTGTAATACAAAACATAAACGATGTCAATCCTCATTGGATTTCATGCAAGACAGGCGTATGAACACGGAACCACAGAGAACCAACTCAAGAACATTTAGAAATACGCTGTAATTGAAAAGAGGTTCCCCCCCCCTCTCTCTCTCTCTCTCTCTCTCTCTCTCTCTCTCTCTCTCTCTCTCTCTCTCTCTCTCTCACACACACACACACACACACACACACACACACACACACACACACACACACACACACATACACACACACACACACACACACACACACACACACACCCGCAGGCAGGCAGACAGGCACACACGCACTCACGAACACACTCACGCACGTACACACGTATGCGCTCACGTGCTCACGCGTACACATTTACATATCTATCTATCTATCTATCTATCTGTAACTGAACCTCACACACCGCAGACAGACATTGTGACAGAACAACATACACCGCAGACAGACACTGTAACTGAACCTCACATACCGCGCAGACAGACACTATAACTGAACCTCACACACCACAGACAGACATTGTGACAGAACAACATACACCGCAGACAGACACTGTAACTGAACCTCACACACCACAGACAGACACTGTAACTGAACCTCACACACCACAGACAGACACTGTAACTGAACCTCACACACCACCGACAGACACCTCACACAGACAGACACTGTAACTGAACCTCACACACCACAGACAGACACTGTAACTGAACCTCACCTCACACACCACAGACAGACACTGTAACTGAACCTCACACACCACAGACAGACACTGTAACTGAACCTCACACACCACAGACAGACAGACACTGTAACTGAACCTCACACACCACAGACAGACACTGTAACTGAACCTCACACACCGCGACAGACAGACACTATAACTGAACCTCACACACCGCAGACAGACACTGAGCGGAGGAGCAACGAGGACACGACGCACCGGTCACGGTCACGCACAAGAGAAACAAAACTGCACGTGACGGGCCTCTAGGTAGGCTACGGAGTGCTTCGTGTGCAAGCATCCCTGCCCAAACGCCAGACCACGATTCACGAAACGGCAAATAAGCATGGAAAACAGTATACCGCATAGGGACTCGGCCGGGCCCATGTCATGCCAAATGTGAAATTAATGACGTACAACATTGAAGGTCTCTCGCGTGTGTATGATAACGATCTGCGTGCTTATATTAGTGATTTTGACATTTGTCTCCTGGTGGAAACGTTCGCAACCCAATTTCCGGAACGTTTATTTCCAAATCATCACGCTTTCATTGTGCCAGGTGTAAGTCTGTCAGATGGGGTTACTGCAAGATTGTCTGGAGGTTTAGCACTTCTCGTGAAAAAAAGATCTTAAAAGTATGTTGAAAAAGTGAATGTGGAGTATGATAATATTGTTGTATTGAAACTGTCTAAGGATTTGTGGGAACTGAATCACCGGTAATTCTAGTTGGTGTGTACTTGCCTCCAAGCTCTTCTACATATTACCAAACTAGTGACATATCCAATGGTATTACCATTTTAGAGCAATGTATCATGGATTTAACAGAATCTCTTGGAAATTTGCCGTTATTGTTACTCGGGGATTTCAATGCTCGCACTGGGGGCAGGAATGCAAAAGAGTGTGATGATGATCTGAACATGGAAGTATTTCAGGACAGAGTCTGTGAACATGAGGTATACCGTACATCAAAAGATCAAATTCAAAATGACTTTGGCACGTACCTGTTAGATCTTTGCAATCATTTTCATCTTTTCATTTTGAATGGTGCAATTTCAGAAGATTTAGATTATGGTCACTATACTTATATTTCACCAACAGGCTGTAGTATTGTTGATTATGCCATAGTATCAAGATGTTTACTGGAATATTGTGTTTCTTTGAATGTTACACCAAGAACAGAATCAAAACACATGCCTGTTGAAGTTGTGTTTGACTGTCAATTAGAAAGAGCTGATCAGCATGACATATCTCAAAATATTTACAAAATTGACAAAATAGTTTGGGGATGAAGAAAAAGTCTATGAATTTAAGGAAAATATATCAAGTGACGAGTTTCAAAGTCATATGAGCAGGCCTCCAGTCTGGTTAATGTCGATGTAAATAAAGCCATTCAAGTGTTTAATGATGCATTGCTTACAGCTAGTTCATGCATGAGAAAAACCATTACAGTCGGAAAAGAACGATCAGATCCATGGTTTGATCAAGAATGTAGCCAGCACAAAAAAAGAGCTCAGTTACCATTTGAGACAGTGTTATAAACATAAAGAAGACAATGAAACAATTAGAAATGTGTATAATCAAAAACGCAGAGAATATAAAGAGCTCTTGAGACTGAAAAAGAAAGACCACCGCACAAAGGCAATAAATTCTTTGAATGAAAATATCAATAACCCTACTGGGTTTTGGAGCAAAGTAAAATCTCTTACGTGGAATAAATGTACTGACAACAAAATTACCAAAGATGAATGGTTTAAACATTTTTCCCAAGTATTTGAGTCTGGTGTGAATTGTAGCCAGTCAAAAGATATGCTGACGAGTCAGAAGAACAGGTTGATGATGGGTCAAGTCAGCATAACACAGATTCTCTTGAGTGTGACATTTCGGAAAGTGAAGTTTACGCCGCGATTCGTTCATTAAGGAATAAAAAGGCTGCTGGTCCTGATGGAATTATCGGAGAAATCTTCAAAAACTCAGTTACTGTAGTTGCTTCATTTTTAGTCATATTGTTCAATACATTGGTTTCTACTGGAACTTATCCCCTTCA
>JADBJO010009892.1:77289-78494 GCA_016801955.1 Conus betulinus
CACCACAAAAGGGAAAATCAGGACTCCAAAAGCACCCGCAAACATTCTTCACGGCAGGAGGCAGCGAATCATGGCCAAGAACAACAGTGCCACTCGGAACATGCAGGCAGAGTCTGCTGGACGGGGCAGATGACTGGGAGTGCACAGCAGACCTCCCAGAATGGAATAGTCACCCAGAGATTATCAGCAAGAGTGGCATGAGACCAGACATAGTATTACCACTCTCAGTCAACCAAGCAGCTGATCATGATCGAGCTCACGGTGCCATATGAGAACAGAATGGAGGCAGCTCAGATCTACAAGACTGAAAAGTATGCTGATCTGGCAAACCAGCCTGAGGAGAGAAGGCTATCAGGTCAAAGTCCTCACCAAAGCCCTGAAAAGCAATGGCAGAAGCAGCAGAGAGGGTGTTCAAGTTGGATCTGGTCAAGGAGGAACAAAAGTGAACTTCATAAGGCTTAACTTTCCTACAAATATCAGGTGTCCCTGTGGCTCAGTGGTTAGTGCGCGAGTCATTAAGTGGAAATGAGCATGTCCAGAAGGGCATGGGTTCGAATCCCAGTCATGGCTCATCCCAAGATGGGAAAAAAAAAAAAAAAAAAAAAAAAAAAAAAAAAAAAAAAAAAGCAGCAGAGGGACATCCGGAGTCATGAACCGGGTGTGTGCCCAACCCCCCTAGAGTGTCAGGAGATAAGGGCCGAAAACACTCGCTTGAAGGGGGCTTCTCTTCTGAGGACTCTCTGCTGCCACGCTCTCCGCGAGTTTCTTTCTACTATAATAATAGAATTAATAAAGAAAAATAAAAACATAATAAGAATATTAATAACAGTAATGACAATAATAGTTCGAATACTAATACTAAAGGAGAAAAAAAAAGGGGGGGGGGGGGGGGGGGGGGAAGGACGGGAGGGCAGGACGGGAAGAAAAAGAGGAAATGGAAGTATGAATCATGGGAAGGGCTGAATCTAACAGGTATATGAATAATTATGATATGTCTATTAGTAGTTTTGATAAATAATTGTGATAGTAGCCATATAGTAATGATTTTAGTAAGGTATAGGAGGCTGAGGGATTCCTGCATAAAGCGCTCCAAGTAACGCACTCTGTGATGGCACCAACGGTGCCAGGACTGTGACACTGGACTGGCGTTGTGTTCGGTGTGTGTGAAGTGTAGAGCCGGATGGTTTAGGCCAATGGTGGAGGAT
>JADBJO010009893.1:5000-12500 GCA_016801955.1 Conus betulinus
GTTTTTTTTTTTATTGAAGTTTTTTTTTTGTATTTTTCTACATGCCACACCATTTATTAATCTCCCTTATACACCCTCTTTTACAGTTTTGTGCTTTTTTTTTTTTTTTGTATTTTTGTTATAATGATGCCTCTCATGGTTTGCTCTTCGGAAAACATTTCTAGAGGAGGGGCTGTTTTCATCATGCATGGCCTACTAGGAACCTTCTCTGGCTCCCTGCTTTAAAAGGAGACCACAGTGGCAATCCCGGCAGTCCAGTCCCTGTAACACTAATTTAGTTATGTCGGGGAACGGCCTTTCTTCTTTCGAATACCTGACGAGAAAAAGAAAAAAAACCCTCAATACTCGCATATAATATGGTGTTTCAGTGAACAATTGTTTTCATCCGGGGCCCATCTGATTTTCGGGATCCCAAGTTTTCAATTGTGTTATATTCTAAGGACGATCCGAATAATCATTTAGGATCCAACGTGTACCCTGGAATTGGAAATCTACAAAACAGTTCGATAATGCTTTGCAACTCGTTCAACATGACTGAGAAGGAAAACTTATACAAAACAATCAGAAGCGGAAGATCTAGATATCTACGTCCCATGGTAAAGCCAACACAAGATACCCCCTGACACGACGATGTCCCCTGGAATTCTGTGCTGGGACCATACTGTTTTCTTGGAGTGGCATTGTCTGGTGGTGGTGTGTGTGTGTTGGGGGGGGGGGGGTGGGGGAGTAGAGGTCACCACCGCTTGCCTAATAATGAAACTAAAACTGTGCGGAGGTAACATTCGTTTACTCCCCGTCGTTCTGATGCGAAACTCTACTTTTCCCTCCCCAGAGCTCTTCAGCTTCTTGCGTAACCGGTTACCATTGCTTTGCATGGTTTGTCATAAGTCTTGTAGTGCCGGTAGGGGGGGGGGGGGGTGGGGGGGGGGGGGGGGGGGGGGGGGGGGGGGGGGGGGGTGGGGGGGGGGGGGGGGGGTGGGGGGGGGGTGAGTTGGGGGGGGCGGGTAGGGGGGGGGGGGGGGGGGGTGTGGGGGGGGGGGGGGGGCGGGGGGGGGGGTAGGGGGGAGGTGGTGGGGGGTGGTGGTGGGGGGGATGAGTGGGGGGGGTGCAGGGGGGGGATTGGGGGGGGGGGGGTGGGGGGGGGGGGGGGGTTGGTGGGGGGGGTAGGGGGCGGACGCGGATCTTGGCGGTTTTAATGTACAACAGTAATTGGCCTTGTTCTGGATTCTGTGCGCGATTGATGTTGTTTGTTTTCGTAGAATCCCAGAGTGTCAACGTAGCAGCCGAAAGCTTGTATCAGGGCCAGAGAGGGAGTCGATTTGAAATTCTTATGGATTTCACACTCCGGTCGTCTTTATTTACTATACTGATAAGGTATAGATGGTATATGGTGGTTTCTTAATTGTTGTTGGGGGAACCATTCCCGACCGACGGGCGAAAAATTGACTGCAATTTTGTAAACTCACTGCTCTGCGAATGGTGTTTATATCATCTCTGCCTAAACCGCTACCGTTGTGGCGAAAATTCATTTGCGGCGAGAGAAGAAGAGAGATGAGGAGGCAGAGATAGAGACTGACCATTAGAGATAGGAGAGAGAGGGGAGAAAGTCTGGGCCTGTAGACGATTAAGCGAAAGAAAATGATAGATAAAGTATATACTTGTGGTTTTATGTGGTTTTTGACTAAACAAGACAATCACTGCTCTCACTGGACCTCATATTGTCAAATGCATTGGGGTCACCAACCGTAGTGCGGATATATGGGAATCAAGGACGGCGAGACATCACAGAGACTGGATTCCCACAATACCTGTGTCCAATAACCAACTACCTCCAGATACCTGTTGAAAACTGATTGAATAACCGTAGATTAAGGGGAGGGACACTGATCCGTGAACACATGCACTCGATGCACCGTCGATTGGACTGTGGCAGAAGGCAAACGAGCAAAAAAAGCGCCACGTCGATTTGGTGGCCAGGATGTTCTTGGGTGCTACTCTGGCGGTGTGGTGGGCATCCGTATTTTGATCTATTGTGGGTAAGACGCGGTGGGGGGGGGGCACACTCCAGCTCATACTTGCCTGATTTCTAGGGGGGGCGTGTGACGCTCCGTACGCGGGGCCAGTCCTGCTGCACCACGTCTTTGTGTCGGCCGTCGACCAGGAACAGGCGCTCCGGATGCCCCATAGCAAGGTGGAATCTGTGATTCTTGGTGGCTGTGATTGGTTGCCTGTATTTGGGGTTGTGCATTTATATGTTGGACTGGCTAGTTTGGGTGGACTTATTGGGTGATTGTTTTGGTGAAAATGTGAACTTTGTAAGGGTGGCATTGGTGATTGGGTGAAATGTGATGGGTGGAATTGTGACTTGTATTGGAAATTGATTGGGTGAATGTGATTTGGGTGGAGGTAATGTCTTGGGGGTGGGGGAGGGGCGGGGGGGGGGGGGCGGGGGGGGGGGCTATGTGATGGGTGAAATGTGATTGGGTGGGGGAAGTGATTGGGTGAATGTATTGGGTGGCATGTGACTGGGTGAATGTGATTGGGTGGAATGTGATTGTTGTGAAATGTAATTGGGTGAATGTGCTGTGGGTGAAAAATGTGATTGGGGGTAATGTCCTTGTGGTGGAATGTGATTGGATGGAATGTGCACTGATTGGAATGTGCATGGGTGGAATTTTTGTGGATTGTGTGGACCCCGGAGGGAGAACGTAATCGGGTAGAACGTGATCAGGTGGACGTGATTGGGTGGAACGTGATTCGGGTGGAGCGCGCTCTGGTGTGGAATATGATTGGTTGGAATGGATGGGTGAAGATGATTGGGTGGTCAATGATGAGCTGGAATATGATTGGGTGTAATTTTTGGAATGTTCGCCCTGGTGCGCGGCGGAACGTCGATGGCGGAAATTGGTTGATGCACGCGGGCGCCTAGGAACAGAAGGTAACTGTGTCGAAAACGGGTGACGAAACGTCCTCGAGTGAAACGTGACAGCAAACTAGTGCACTGCACTTCGTTGTAAGGCAGTTTTTTCAGATTAGCCCGGCTCCCACCACCGACACCCCCGCACCTCTCTAATTTATTATACATTACCCTATGGTGGGGGACTCAGGCCGACCAAGGAGTGTCCTTTCAGATCTGCTCTCTATCTCCTCTCACCACCCCTTGCTGATATCGAACTCTGTTGACCCTAAACCACTCCCCCCGATACTCCCCCCTACCCCCCCCCCACCCCCCACCACACACTATTCTTCCTTGGTCAGAAAATGGTAGAGAACACAAAAGAATCTAGCACATATGTAAATTTGCATGTTTTGTGACTTTTGGTGGCTCTCCTTGTTGTTGTTGATGTGTGTTGTTGGTTGTGGTTGTATGTTGTTTTTTCGCTCGGAACGAAAAAAACAATATTCGTTGTCGTCGGGTCGTCTCGTCGTTGGGGGTGGTTGATAGCGTTATGTTGTTTCTGCTGCTATAGCAAGTCGCTATTGGCGATGTTAGTTGAAGCAAGTCTGGAACCACCCGAAAATATGAGGTCATGTTATAAGCTGAACCTGGTCTCCAACACAAAACAATTGCAACCACAGCGAAAAAAAAACAGGGGGGAGGGGCCCAAACCTCTGCTTCTTTACCGGGTCACTCTTCTTTCCATGTGTGCGAGGGATCACAGAGACCGCAAACAGCCATTAGATAATCGTCCCTTGCGTTACACGACAACCTGAAAAGACAAGACTGTCAGTATGATATAGTAGCCCCTGGGGGGGATGTTCACTCTATTAACAAACCTTCAAACGTGTTCAGATTTTGATCGGGTGGATGGAAGGTTCCTCTTCGACTCCTCCGGGGGTTATTTGTCCCGCCTCGCATACAACACATCATGGTAATTTATGACCGTAACTCTCTCTCTCTCATCCCCTCTCCTCCCTCCCCCCTCCTCTCTCTCTCCCCTCTCTCTCCTCCCCCCTCTCTCATCTCCCCTGCTCCCTCTCCCCATCTCGACCGGGGCAGAAAATCACTCATCTCTCTCGTCACCCTCTTCTCCTCTCTCTCTCTCTGTGTGTGTGTGCCTGATCATTGTCTCTCGATTTTGCTCCCTTTCGGTTTAGTTGAACTTAGGTGAGTTCCGCCGTCTTTCTGACTGTCTGACTGTCGTCTGTTTTTTGCTCTCTATCGATTGTCTACCTGTCAGAGTCATCAAGTCAAGTCTGCTGTCTGTCTGTCTGTCCTGAACTGTCTCAGAACTGCTCAATGGTCCCTCAATCTCAAGGGTGTGCCTGCTCTCCAAAAAAAAAGAAAAAAAAAAAAACAAAATCTCACGTCGTCCCCCTCTCACCCCTCCCTCCCCTGATGGCCTCCTGGTCCATGCTAAGTTGGGGCATGTCTCCTTCTCATTCTCTCTCTTCTCCTCTAAAAAAAACGGTCTCTCCATCACCCCTCCATTCGCTTCGAACGTCTCTTCTGGCCTCTCCCTGCGCTCTCTCCTGATTAGCCTCTCTCTGAAAGCTTCAGAATGCGAAAAACCCGCAAGATATGCTTAGGAATGTCAGCTCAGCATGCAAAAAAGGGCGTCGAAGAAAGTCTGCTGTGCTCAATCACGTCTCAAACGAAGGGATGTAAAAGGGGTCGGTCGTCTGAATACCGCAATCTCCTACACAAAAATAAATCAATCCAGCCTAAAAAAAAAGCGCGTCAGGCTGCGTTCTGTCCAAGGGAATCCCTCTCCTGGGGGAAAACCAAGAGAAGACGAATCACCTGCCTCCGCTGCCTCTTTCGCTCCTCTCCTCCTGTCTCCGACCTTCTCCTACCCTCCAAACACCGTCTCCTCTAGTTTTCATCTCTCTCCTCGCTCTCTCTCTCTCTCAGAGATGCATGAGAGAGAGAGAGACTGAAGAGAGAGAGAGAGAGAGAGAGGAGCGGGAGAGAGAGAGAGAGACTTGTTAAGGAATACATAGCAGCGACTTGAATTCGAACCCCCATATCCATTGTTATCTGTAAGAACATAGGTATAGAGTATAATGATCGTAGAACAATGTTTACCAAGTTTTGATTTAAACCATCATTTCCTAAACTTTCATCGCAAAACATTTATTTCACACAACCTATCACAACCGTCCAATTTACGATGCTGCTCAACTATGTGAGAAAGAAAAAAAACACTTTGATATTTACTCTAAAGTAACGCACAAAGCGCAGTGTACATAAACCATTGATATCGGATTTTACAATGCCGTTGAAGATATCTAGCTATCATTATCTAGCTATAAAGTATGTGTCATTCCAATACAATTATTCAGAAATCCCGATGTCTCATTTCCAGGTGACTGACTTGTTATGATCACACGCACATATAAATAAAATTCGCTGTGGTTTCACGAAAAATGAAATGCATTGCCGTTCATTTCTTGAATGGTGACCAAGTGTTTCACAACACACAAACGATTTCTCTGTCACGGTTTACTCTGGCAATAGCAGGAAAACAGGAGAAAAAAAAAAAGCAAACACTGGATTTTACATGTTAACCAATCGAAATTTTTGTTCCAACATTGAGACTGACTTACCAGAATGTTCATTAGAACCACATTCCACGGCAGCCATTCCTCTTGTACGTACAGAATTAATTGTTTACTTTTTTTTCAAAGATTAGTTAAGAACAATTAGCTGTCACGTAGTTTATGGAGGTAGTGACGGTGGTTAGGAACTGAAGATGGAAGGGGGGAGGAGAGGGAAAGGGATCCAGATGGGAAAAAGAGGGGGGACAATTCATGGCCCCCCCCCCCCCCCCCCAAGCCCGCCGCACTATCTAGTGAGGCTAAAGAGTGGGGACAGTTGAAGGCAACCCCCCACAGCCCACACTATATCCCAGTGGGGATAAAGAGTGGGGACAGTTAAGGAGGCAACACCCCCACAGCCCACACTATCCAGTGAGGCTAAAAGAGTGGGGACCCGTTAATGTCAGTGGGCGGGTTGGGGCAATCCCCACAGCCCACACTACTATCTAGTGAGGCTAAAAGAGTGGGGACAGGTCAGGTAAACCTTCACAGCCCACACTATCTAGTGAGGGACGGTTTTAAATTTAAAAAAGCGGGAGGCTGACAACGTAGACTAAAAGAGTAGGAAAACAGGTCAGGCATCCTCCCCCCCCCCCCAACCACCCCCCCCCCCCAGCTCACCACACTATCTAGTGAGGGAAGTTTTAAAAAAGCGGACTGCGGCTGGCTGACAACGTAGGCTAAAAGAGTAGGGGACACAGGTCACGCCCCCCCCCCCCCCCACCACCACCACCACCACCACCACCCCCAACCACCTCACACCCACTCACACTTCTAGTGAGGGAAGAAATTTTAAAGCGGGAGGCTGACAACGTAGACAGGTCTTTATTGTCCAAGGGGGTCCATTAAAGTCTTGTGCCTATACTGTCTGAGGGGATACCTTGGGAAGTCAGGGATGTGCGTGTGGGCGGTTTTAAGTTATGACCTGGGATTAAACCCCTTTTGATGTTCTTATCACTTCATTGGTGATTTTTTTTTTTCAGATAAATGTTGTATTAATGTGTCTTAGGTGAACTTTGTCAATTTTCATTATTCAGATCAGAACGCAAAATGATAGAACTTAACAGGAGCGAGTTCCACATGAGTCCACTGGCAAAACATTGACAGCTACTTAAAGGATGCTGGGATATTTTAAAAACAAAATGAATGACCTGTTCAACAACTAAATCGATTATCAGGTTTATCTCACATTTGTATATAGGAGTTGTGGAAAAAATCTCAATTCGTTATTCATATTAATATACCTAAACAACTATAATAAAACACTTAAAAGCAAGGCATGCCGGTGAAATCATGCTGAAATTTTGTTTTATTCTGATCTTGCTCATTAGACCAAAAACGGATTACATGCAATACTTATGCGGCTTTTTTTCCTAAAAAAAAAAAGCTGCAATCAGGTATGATACCCGTATGGAGTTTTGTGAGGGAATGATACGTTGACTCCAACGTCTTTCAAAGAAAACATTTGGGGTACAGATTTCAAATCCAACGATGTTCAACAAGCAAAACCTCATTGTTTTCATTATTCATTTCAAGTTAGGGCAAATAGGATTTGGCTGACTTGAATTCTGAAGATGATTTTGAGTGGATGATTTATGGATTTAGGTGTATAAACTCCTTGCTCAGTTGTTGCATAAATACTAAACAGAATAGTTTCGCAGTACAAAGCCCTTTGGTAAAACACATTCAACCGACATGTTGGTTTTGGTAAGTTTTAGTTTACTTGTTGTCAAAGTAGACCCAACCACACAGGACCTTTCTAGGGTTGTCATCTCTAAAGAAAATTGAAGTCCTGTCATTGAAAAAAAAAGCTCTTCACATATTACATACATTAAACTAAGTTTGCAGCATGATAAATGCATCTGCTGACGCCCCTTAACTCTGACAAAACATGGTGGTGCTGTGGACACCGGGCAGTTCCTTTCATTCATCACCCACACATCTTTAAAAATGGAGAAA
>JADBJO010009893.1:20000-62500 GCA_016801955.1 Conus betulinus
GTCTGAAACTGGCACGTGTGTTCAGGCTGCACACCAAAAATTAACGCACCAAGTCCTTGTTTAAGGAGTCGAGTATTTATAGACTTGCGCAGTTAGATAATTTCGAGAATGTTTATCGTCTCTGAAAGTTGATTCTCCTTGTTTTCTTGCACATGGCCATCAAGGTACACGCCAGGTGGTTCCTAGCAGACAAACTGGAATCCAAGGAATAGGACTCTTTGAGGGCCACCATCTGTCGCAAAGATAGGGTCATAACTGAGTGCGAAGGCCTGAAATATGACGTCAGCTGGGGGTAAGGTCATGTATTTGAATATTGTATATGATGTCATCGGTGTGGAAATCCCCTCAAAAACAAGCGAAACGATTGGTGAAGGGTTGTCCTTTTGAGCTATATCGGTTTCATATCAAATGCCAGCTCAAACTTACGCTAGGACTCAAAATGCTTAAATGGATCATATTTTGATTTGACGCAAAAATCCTAATTGTGGCGTGTGGCACGCATAATAGAAAAGACTGTGTGAGCGGATAAGGCGGCAAGGAGAGAGAGAAGGGAAGGATAGGGACAGAGGGGACTTCAAGGTAGGTTGGTAGCAATGAATCGGAACTGGAACTGTGTGGCAGCGGAAAGGCGGGAATGGACAGTGAAGTAGGTCAGGGCCAGGTCACTTCGTCCGAGAGGGAAGACAGGTAAGGAGAGGAGGGGGTGATAGGAGAGCGAGGAGGGTGTGTGTGTGTATGTTTGGGGGGGGGGGGGGGGGAGGGGGGATCCATTTTTATTTTCGTCGTCTCTTGTGGAAGCAGAGGGGTAACACGGCAGGCATTTTCCTTCAGCGAATCACTCAGAAACATGCTGAGCGGGAGGGGTGACGACAGGGGGGATGGGTGGTTCCAAGCACACAGACTGAAATGAAAGGAAGGGGACTGTCGGGGAAACCACCTGGCGTAAAGATAGGGTCACGAGTGGGTGCGAAGGCCTGACATGTGACGTCAGATAAGTGGCAGCTGAAGTATTTCTAGGTTGGTAGTAGAGGAAAGATTTCCGAATATGTTCCCCATGCCTCTCTTCCTTTCCATACTATGATTGTTAAATGATTCGCCTTTGCTTCGTTTATGTCGGTCCAGAAGCCCAAACTGGCTCAGTGTGTCCTGTATGAATTAGGATCAGAATGCCGGTAGTTTGTAACATCAAAACCGGCTGTACTCTCGACACGGAACCGAAACCAGCTTGATTGACGAAACTGACCAGTGGCTGCATGTTCGGACATTTGGTCAAGCATAAATCCACACAGAGACTGTAGCCACGTCGTTTTAAATCCTCGTGAAGTGATATGCATCTTTTTTTCTCCGTTACTCCCCCCCCCCCCCCCCCCCTCCCCCGGTTTCGTTAGTCTCGGTATTCATTCATGCACTGAATTTCATTTCACACCTGATGAAAAGTCTTGTACAATGAATTCCAACAAAATATCAGGATCAGTATCAGGATTTCAGGACAACTAGGCCTCACGGCTTTTTAATGTGTGTGTGTGTGTGTGTGTGTGTGTGTGTGTGTGTGTTTACATGTTTTAGGATGGATGGGTCTGAGTGACAAAGCTGAAACAAATTGCAACTGCTTTGTCGTATTAGGCTTGTAATCTGGTTTCAGGTGAAATACACAAAGAAGCCCTCACAGCTTAGAGAGGCCAAGGGTCAAATGGTCAGAGCGCTTGCCTGCAGAGCCGACTGTGTCATAAGTAAGAAACATTCTCACTGTTTGTGGTACTGCACCACTTCACAAGAATTCTAGAAAGAATTAGAAATCTATATGAAACAGAGTGTGAAAATAGTATCAGATTGTCACTTAATGTTGCGCTGGTTTTGTTTGGAACCGACGAAAACACAAAAACAGACCAATCATTTGATCTCATTTTATTGTGGGCGAAATATTTTGTTTAAACTTGCAGAATTAATAGTGTAAAACCCAGATTGTCAACTTTTAAAACTGAACTGAAGCTTAGACACAATATAGAAAAGCAAGTACATATGTCAGAAATGCGTTATGTCTTTTGAAAAATTGGATACCCTACCTTGCTCTATGCTAAACACCATAACAATCTTTCATTGTTGACATGACACCCTGTAAAATGTTATTGCTAAACACACATAAAAAATACACCCATGCTCCCGTAATTAATCGACACACAAGCCATGAAATTTGAGCGAACAATACTTTTTGAGCGTGAATTTGTTTTGTTTTGTTTTGCTTCTGTCCCCCCCCCCCCCCCTCTCTCTCTCTCTCTCTTTTCCCCCTATCCCCCCTATCCCACCCACCCACGCACCATGCACCCACCCTTTCAGAGGTGTGGTGTGGGGGCTGTTGGTTCCCTCCCTTGTTCGTTTTTTTCTTTTCTTTTCATAGCCTCTGTTTTATATGTGTAATTGTATATATACTCTTGCAGCTTTTCAATATTTTATTTAATAATATTTGATATAGAGTAATAAGTTTAAATTGTAACATACGAATTATGACACTTTTGTATGATCTTGACAGCTCTAGTTAAACATAGTATGTGAATATATTGAATAATGTGTGTATTGTTGACGTGACATGTGTATTGAAAGGAAATATCACTTTCATTGCAAAGGACTGAAAAAAAAAGGTATGAAACATTCTTGGGATCGGATTTTTCGACTCGAAATTCATCTTTGTCCATCTAGCAACCAGGGTACCTGATTCAGTTTAAGGAAGGTTAAATGCGGCGGAAGGTGACGGGTGCATACCGCTTTCTATTGTGCCGCACCCAATACATGGTGACCCTCGATAGACTACCGGCCCCACGGCCAAAAGGCTATGGCAACTTCAGCCTTTTTTTTTAATTACGCAGTTTGAAGCTATGACAATTTGGAAAATTCAGACACAATCATACTACACGCCTATTTCGAACGAAATGCCTGTTTCGCAACTGCCGTGTGGCATTGCCCTAAGCCGTGGACATCTTTTGGTCCGAGCCACTTTGTGCACGTGAAATACGTTTTTGTGAGTTTGTCGTCTCACGTGGTCATCCGCATCCAATCAATGCGCGCTTTCCTCTCTGTCGCCCTCTGTATCTCTAAGCCTGTCATCAGACCCACGTTGGCCGAAGAGCGGGTTCCATCGCCATGTTGTAATACGGGAGAGCAGCACGAAGCGGGGTGAGTTTTGTTCAAGGACCGTCGCACGGTCCCAGGTTTTATGATATTGTGTGGGACCGGTGATGTATAATCCGCTCATTGTATTTGATAATGGTATGTTCTCTTTGGCGATTTTTTTTTGAGGGGTGGGAGTGAGAGGGTTTCCTGCAAGCAGTTAAAGAGCGCGCCATGATGATAACACCCCACTTAAATGTTTTTTTTCCCCGTCGAAAAGCAGGAGAAAACCAGGTTGGTCGCAGAAAATGATCGTAGAGAGGCTTAGACATTTTTATGTAATATTCTCATTCAACATTTTGACGGAAACGAGCACAAGAACGCTAACGAATCCTTGTAGGCTATCCATGTAACGCGGGGGTTAGCAGGAATTACCGAGTACGTCCAACCTCCGTTCGGTCACACCAACCCTGTGCTCTCCCACCCCACCCCTACCCCCGAATCCAGCGCTCCACTTTTTAGAGCGTGTTTTTTTTTTAAAGTCGTAAATATTCATTTCAGTGAAAGTTAGGAATCTAATCGTTCCTGTTTTTCAATATTTACGTTTTATGTCATATGTTAAGTTAAGAGGTAAAAAACGATTCAAACGGCCATATCCACGTTTATCCCCATTAAAAGATGATCTGTTGGCGGAAAGCTCAACGAAAGAGTGAAAAAGCTGCTTTCCGTTCGTCGATTATCTTCTCTCACGCGGCTGGTTAATGCAGCCATTTGAATTATCGATTACTTTTTTTTTCAGTTCGTTTTCTCCTACGGCGTAAAAAATGTGGATATTGTTTTGTTTTAACAAAACTAAAACTAGTCTCATTGTTTACACTTTACGATCTGAATTTTCATGCACACTAGTCTTCTTGCCCCGTGCTTTCTCCCCTCGTCTCACTCCCGACACCCACCCCTCCCATCCCCACTTTCTCCCCCCCAACCCACACCCCTTTTCTAGTTCAACTTTCGGCACTATACCCTTTTGTCTCCCCATTCTCTTGGTAAGCGCCATCTTCAGTCACAAATCAAAACCAGTCTGGTCGCAGAAAGATATTGAGGATGCTTAAACACGCGAAGGGGAAGCAATTCCGTTTTTTCAGGTTGTGAATATCCCGCAAGAGAAAAGGGGCACTAAAGGAAATGTTTCCACCGCGCACTCGCCGTGAAAACTGCCATATTTCTCTCCTCGTACTGTTTTGTGATACACACCGGGTCGACGAGAAATGTTCACACACACAATTCTCCCATTTCTTCGTTCTTCAGTCCTCGCGCCAGTAATGAACCCTACATTTAGTTCGTCACCTGCGTAGATGAGGGTGTTACGTCATGTGCATACGTCGTGAAGGCCTGCAAACAAAAGCGAGGTCCCGCAAAGGACGGGGGAGGGTGGAAGGGTGGGGGGACGAAAAAGACGAGAGAGGTACCATATCGAGACGAGAGAGGTACCACATCTGTCCTCAGCACATTTTTAGTGTATATCAAACCCAGAATTTTTTTTTTTTTTTTTCATCCAAGTTCTTCAGGTGTGTCAGTAACTCGCGAAGATAATAATTCTCTACCCCTATCCTCGCATTTAGCTCCTTATCCCCCCCCCCCCCCCCCCCCCCCTCCCGCGTACTTTTTTTTTTTTTCGTTTTCAATAGATCAAAAGCTAATCTATATCAAAATCAGAGTTGTAGAATGTCAATCTCCTTCCTCATTCAGGTACAAATTCAATACTTTGCATTACTTGTCAATTATTATTACGTTAGTCTTCGAGTTATTCAGAATGCATTTTTGAAATGACCTTTCGTTTTTGTGGTAACCACCAGGCATGCTAATTTGAAGTTAATTTCCGACAAGCTCGCGCTCAGGGCACTTAATTTTGTACCCCTCAGTTTTGATGCACGATTTAAAACTAACTTGTAAAAGTGATGGGCACAAATAGTGTGAGGCAAGAACTAATGTTCATAACAAGTTGTCTGTGACTGGTAGAGAGCCGGGAGAGGCGTTAGAAAGGTAGATCTAATTCTTCCATTTCAACCCCAGCCCCTTCCTAAACCCTCCCCCCTCCCCCTCCACCGCGACCATTTGCCACCCATTTTCCACTTACATTTGATCTTTTACCCTTCTCCCTCTTGACTACCCGCTCGGCTGATCCATGAATCGTATCTCTCTTCATAATCGTTTCCAGTTTGTGGGATGTAGCCCCCCCCCCCCCCCCCCCCCCCCCCCCCCCCCCCCCCCCCAATCCCAATAAATCCCGTATTTTTTCTTCCTCAGGTCTGAATTTTTCATTTGAAGTGGCCATCGTAGGACTGTCTGGTAACCGAAGCAACAAGTATGTGTGAAAGAACCGGTATCTGCCGCTCCACGCATGTTTCGGCACAGCTTTTTTTGTTTGTTGAGACGGGCTAGGCGTACGTGCCGCTCCCCCCCCCCCCCCCCCCCCCCCCCCCCCCCCCCCCCCCCCCCCCCCCCCCCCCCTCCATTTTGACGTCATATTGATTGTGCGCTTACTTGTACCTGACTGTTAAACGTTAAAAGTCCACAATATTTTAAAGGTTAGATATGCATGCTTGCATACACATAAAGGGTATTGGTAGCAGTCGGAGAACGATATCCTTGCACACAGGTGCGCGCGCAGCACGCACGCGCGCACACACACACACACACACACACACACTCTCTCTCTCTCTCTCTCTCTCTCCCTCACACACACACACACACACACACACACACACACACACACACACAATCTCACTCTCACTGTCTCTCTCTCTCTCTCTCTCTCTCTCACACACACACACACACACACACACCACACACACACACGCATACACACACACGTGCGCGCGCACACCCTCTTCCCTCTCCCTCCCTCTCCCTGTCACAAGCACGCGCGCGCACACACGCGCACACATACACACGCACACAAACATACACACACACGTACGCGTGCGCGCGCACAGACCTGCCCAATATCTTAATTTTGCCAGAATGATTATTATAATACATAGGTTGGTAGATGTTTGATTTGACTTTCATGTCAGCGGTCAGAATATACACATATAACAGCATTGAGATTTTCTGCATCAAACTGTCATTGATGTCTTGTTTGGTCATTCTTTATTTTCACTTTGATTTTTGTCAGCGTTCGGTTTTGTGATGGACCCATGTATCATAACATCCTTTCACGTACATGCTTATACGAAACTACAAAGACCGAATGAATATTTTGATGGAAACCTGGCACAGAGTCAAGTCTATGTTCAGGCTGGAGGTTAGATGTAGCCTACTCATGAAAAGAACTTGCCATGACGGTTGGGAAGAAAGGAAATTATTTCGGTGCTGTTGAAAAGTGCTGAAATAAAAACTCGACATCCTTAATCACATACCTCGTTGGCTGACTAAGTGGGTCATTCCTGCGCCGAAAACGCAAGTCTGGCAACGAAGTGGTCTGAAATGATTTTCAGGATGCGTGACACTACGTCACCTTGGTATACGGGATGGCTTTAAACCTTTCATGTGTATGGTTGACATGAAGTGCCGCTTGAATCGAGAGGCTTGTTTCAATGGGGAAAATATCTGGACTCTGTTCGACTGGTTTGAGTGGATGAGATGTGCTTGCACTGAACATCAAATGACAAGTACTCATGTTTGCATTCACAGGGAGAGGAACAGCTATAGCAGCAAACAAGAGAAACGGAGACCCGACCCTGCACCAGACTGCAACTATTTACAAGGGAAGCATCGTTTTCTTCTTAGCGGCTCTTCTCCTCTCCCTCCGTTCCCCCCCTCCCCCCGTCCCCTGTCTACTACCCCCTCCTCTCTCCCTGCCTCCCTCCCTCCCCCCTCTCTGTTTTTCTCCCCCTTTATCCCTGCCTGACTACTGGTCGCTTGGTCAGATTCTCTCTCTCTCTCTCTCTCTCTCTCTCTCTCTCTCTCTCTCTCTCTCGTGTCCTGTTAATTTTTTAAAATTGGATTTATTTTTCAAATGCATCCGTGCATTGATTTATGCTTTTTCATGTATATTGTTTTTTTTTTACTACATGTACATTTTTGTTCTTGCCAAGAGGGCTGGATGAAAAGTATTTATTCGTTATCCATTACCCTATATTAAAAAAGTTTTCTCTCTCTCTCTCTCTCTCTCTCTCTCTCTCTCTCTCTCTCTCTCTCATTTTCTTTCTCTCTCTCACATTCATCCTCTCCCGAGTGTATTTTGCAATGGTCCTCTCCTGTCCGTTTCTTTTTGTTCTGTCATGGGGTGTTGCTGTCTTCCTGTGTGAAGTGTAGTGCTTTGCTCAGTCTTGGATTTCAGTATCTTCCTCTGTCATGGGGTGTAGCAGTCTTCCTGTGTGAAGTGTAGTGCTTTGCTCAGTCTTGGATTTCAGTATCTTCCTCTGTCATGGGGTGTAGCAGTCTTCCTGTGTGAAGTGTAGTGCTTTGCTCAGTCCTGCATTTCAGTATCTTTCTCTGTCATGGGGTGTAGCTGTCTTCCTGTGTGAAGTTTAGTGCTTTGTTCAGTCTTAGATTTCAGTACCTTCCTCCACAGCGCTTGGTATCTTCTTCCTTTTCAAGATCTGTTACTTTTTTTTCTTCAAAGATTTTTTGATTCCCGATTCAGTTCCAGTTCCATCTGTTCTAAGATGTATAGTCTTCCTTACCTGCGCTGAGTATCTTCTGCTTTCCTAGGAGCTTAAAGCCTTCTGTTTCGTAGGGTTCAGGATTTTTTTTCTGCGTACGCAGGCTAATACTCCTGCGGACACACCCTGTATAGACATCCAAGGCTTAATCCCATCTACCCAAGAAAGGGAGTGGAGTTTTGTGTGTGTGGCCGTTTTTTTTTTTTTTTTTATCCCGCCATTAAGGCAGCCATACTCTAAATTCGGGGAAGAATCTTGATTTTTTATACACACATGGTTTCCCTGGTTTCCCATGTCAGTCCTCTGGGGAAGAAGGAACAGAACAGGAGGTACCAGAGGGAATCATTCAGGAAAGGTATCAAAGAGTAACTCGGTGATGTGGCGAGTGTAATAACTCGAGGATCTGGAACATGGACGCATGTTTACAGATTCTTTCGGGTTGAGCTGCAGATTCGCAGGGGAAAATCTTTGATCCTGTTCCAGAAATATTTCCTTGTGCACACCTGATACCTCCTGATTAGTGCCATTTATTCCCAAAATGTCTGACATGGTAATTGGTGTAAACATGTTGACTGTCGTATAGTTTTAATGTCTTTTTCACAGGGTTAGTATCCTCCTTTCATACAATTTAGTTTCCTCCATTCATACAGTTGAGTGATTTTTTTTTCCCCTGGGGAAGACGGTCATCTTTCATAGAGTCTACTATCCTTGTTTCATAGTACTTGGTGCCCTTTCCTAAGATTTTGCCCTCTTTTATAGGGCTTAGTGCCCCTTTTCTTTCTTGTAAAATTTGTGTCCCTACAACAGGGCTTGGTGTCCTAATTCCATACGATTTGTTGGTCTGGTTTCATAAACAGATTATTGTGTCCTGTTACAGGATCTGCTATAACCTCATATGAAAAGGCTCAGTGTTCTTTCATAGGATTTTGCGTCCTGTCTTTCAACATATTGTTTTCTATGTATGGAGCTTATTGCCCACTTTCATAGGGTTGGGTGTCCTTTATAGGGTTAGTGTTGTTTCATGTGGATTAATCTCTTGGGGTTAATTGCATCATTTCGTAGGGTTTAATGTCCTTTTTATTTTTTTGTGTCTTAATTTCACATGGTTTGGAGTCCTGATGTTTCATTGGGTTTTGTATCCTCTTTTGATAAGGTGTGGTTTCCTTCTTTTATAAAGTTTAGTTTTCTGCCCCAAAGGTTCAACAACCTCTTTTTCAACAGGGTCTAGTATCCCTTCTTCATACGGTTTAGTGTCGTTCTTTCACAGGGTATAGTATCCCATTTGCAAGGATCTCCTTTCCTTTTCCAGATTGTGTGTCCTCCCGTCTAACCGTTTACTGTTCTCTTCTCTCGCAGAGCTCAGTGTCCTTTTTTGATATTTATCGTTTTGGATTCTTTGTCATGAAATATTGACCTTTTTGAAAAGGTAAACATATATGTTGACTTCACTGCCCCCCCCCCCCCCCCTCCCCTTCTGTAGGTTTTGTGTCCTTGTTCGTGGGTTCAGTTGCCTTTTTCTTTTTTTCCATAGAATCCTGTTTTTTTTTTCTTATTGGATTTTCTGTGACATTGGACTCGGTCTTTTTCTTTATTCGAGGTCTGTTTTCGTTCAATGGCTTTACTGTTTGTTGAATAAAGTTGTTTAGTGCTTCTGGTTTTAAAGTGTGAAGCGTGTTTCTGTAAGGGTTTAGTGTCCCTGAGGTGAGAATTAGTGACTGTTTAGTCAAGATTTGATCTAAATTCGAGTTTTGACTTTCCTTGAACCGACATCTGAATTTGTTTTTTGTTTTGTGGCAGCATTGAAGAGAATGACCACTGTCCAGTACTTGGTACCAGCCTACCAGGGTACCATTGCAGTTTGTTCTTCATGACAGCGCACTGGGCAGGACAGGGCACTATGACTTAAACCATTGAAGTGGGTATAGATTATTCTGGAATGGTTGTGCTCTCATTTGCATCTGATGAAAACCATAAGTACTAGTATGTAAAAGTTCAAACAACGTCAGCTGCAACAAGTGCAGAAAATGTAGAAGGTCGGGCAAAGGTTTGAAAGGGGTCTTCCCTTTTTTTTTTTTTCAGAGCGTGATTTTCCCTTTTGTCCTGAAGTAGCTGGCTCACTGTAGTAGGTGAGCAAGACTTTTTATGACGTAAACTTAAATTGAAAATTAGTGTACAGCCGAACAGAAGACGGTTTACAAGAGACAAAACACGACACGTTTCGACCTCTTTGGTCTCCTTCAGGCAAGACAAACGACATTAAAGACGGTGAAAACGCCTCACTCAGAATTTTTAACTCCTTATGACGTGTTAAGATGTCATTTTCAAGCTGCCTCTGGGTCAAGGATTTCACAAAGGTACCTTGGCTTTTTTTTTCAATAAACAAAGCGACAAGAGGGCTGGATGAAAGGAAATTATTTCGATACTGTTGAAAGTGATGAAATCAAAACTTGACATCCTTAATCACATACCTCGTTGGCTGATTAAGTGGGTCATTCCTGCACCAAAAACGCAAGTCTGGCAACGAAGTGGTCTGAAATGATTTTCAGGATGCGTGACACTTATGTGACCTTGACCTGGTATATAGGATGGCTTAAACCTTTCATATATATGGTTGACATGAAGTGCGCGCTTGAATCGAGATATTTGTTCAATGGGGAAAATACCTGGACGCTGTTCGACTGGTTTGAGTGGATGAGATGTGCTTGCACTGAACATCAAATGACAAAGTACTCATGTTTGCATTCACAGGGAGAAGGAACCGCTATAGCAGCGAACAAAGAAACGGAGACCCGACCACCTGCACCAGACTGCAACTATTTACAAAGGAAGTGTCGTTTTCTTCCTAGCAGCTCTTCTCTCCCTCCATCCCCCCCCCCCTCTCTCTCTCTCTCTCTTTCCCCCTCTCCATCTCCCTCTCCCTCTTCCCCCTCTTTCTCTCTCTCTACCCCCCCCCTCCCTCCCTCCCTTTATCCCTGCCTGACTACTGGTCGGTCGGTCAGTCTCTCTCTCTCTCTCTCTCTCTCTCTCTCTCTCTCTCTCTGTGTCTCGCGTCCTGTTAGTATTTTTTTCGTTGGATTTTTTTTTTCAAATGCATCCGTGCATAAATTTATGCTTTTTTGTGTATATTGTTTGTTTCTTACTTACATGTACATTTTTGTTCTTGCCAAGAGGGCTGGATGAAAAAGTATTATTCGTTATCCATTAACCTACATAAATCTAAATCTCTCTCTCTCTCCTCTCTCTCTCTCTCTCTCTCTCTCTCTCTCTCTCTCTCTCTCTCTCTCTCCTTCCCCCTCTCCCATGTGTACTTTGCAATGGTCCTCTCCTGTCAGTTCCTTTTTGTTCTGTCATAGGGGTGTTGCTGTCTTCATGTGTGAAGTGTAGTGCTTTGCTCAGTCTTGGATTTCAGTATCTTCCTCTGTCATGGGGTGTGTTGCTGTCTTCCTGTGCGAAGTGTAGCGCTTTGTTCAATCTTAGATTTCAGTATCTTCCTCTGTCATGGGGTGTAGCTGTCTTCCTGTGTAAAGTGTAGCGCTTTGTTCAATCTTAGATTTCAGTATCTTCCTCTGTCATGGGGTGTAGCTGTCTTCCTGTGTGAAGTGTAGTGCTTTGTTCAATCATAGATTTCAGTACCTTCCTCTGTCATGTGGTGTAGCTGTCTTCCTGTGTAAAGTTTAGTGCTTTGTTCAGTCTTAGATTTCAGTACCTTCCTCCACAGCGCTTGGTATCTTCTCCTTTTCAAGATCTGTTATTTTTTTTTCTTCAAAGATTTTTTTGATTTCCCGATTCAGTTCCAGTGCCATCTGTTCTAAGATGTATAGTCTTCCTTACCAGCGCCGAGTAACTTCTGCTTTCCTAGGAGCTTAAAGCCGTCTATTTCGCAGGGTTCAGGATTTTTTTTTCTGTGTACACAGGCTAATACCTCTGCGGACACACCCTGTATAGACAGCCAAGGATTAATCACATCTACCCAAGAAGGGGAGTGGAGTTTTGTGTGTGTGGCCGTTTTTTTTTTTATCCCACTATTATGGCAGCCATACTCCAAATTCGAGGAAGAATCTTGATTTTATACACACTTGGTTCCCCTGGTTTCCCATGTCAGTCCTCTGGGGAAGAAGGAACAGAACAGGAGGTACCAGAGGGAATCATTCAGGAAAGGTATCAAAGAGTAACTCGGTGACATGGCGAGTGTAATAACTCGAGGATCTGGAACATGGACGCATGTTTACAGATTCTTTCGGGTTGAGCTGCAGATTCGCAGGGGAAAATCTTTGATCCTGTTCCAGAAATATTTCCCTTGTGCGCACCTGATAACTCCTGATTAGTGTGCTCTTTATTCCCAAAATGTCTGACATGGTAATCGGTGTAAACATGTGGACTCTCGTATAGTTTTAAATGTGTTTTTCACAGGGTTAGTATCCTCCTTTCATACAATTTAGTTTCCACCATTCATACAGTTAGTGATTTTTTCCCTGGGGGAAGACTCATCTTTCATAGGGTCTACTATTCTTGTTTCATAGCACTTGGTGCCCTTTCCTAAGAGTTGGTCTTCGTTTATAGGGCTTAGTGCCCTTTTTTCTTTCTTGTAAGATTTGTCCCTACTACAGGCTTGGTGTCCTAATTCCGTACGATTTAGTGGTCTGGTTTCATAAACAGATTTGTCCTGTTACAGGATCTGCTATAACCTCATATGAAAAAGTTCAGTGTTCCTTTCATATGAAAAAGTTCAGTGTTCTCCTTTCATAAGATCTTGCGTCCTGTCTTCATCAACGTTTTGTTTTCTATGTATGAAGTTTATTGCCCACTTTCATAGGGTTGGGTGCCCTTTTTAGGGTTAGTGTTGTTTCATGTGGATTAATCTCTTGGTGTTAATTGCATCGTTTCGTAGGGGTTTAGTGTTCTTTTGTATTTTGGTGTCTTAATTTCACATGGTTTGGAGTCCTGATGTTTCATTGGGTTTTGTATCCTCTTTTGATAAGGTGTGGTTTCCTTCTTTTATAAGTTTAGTTTTCTGCCCCAAAGGTTCAACAACCTCTTTTTCAACAGGGTCTAGTATCCGCTTCTTCATACAGTTTAGTGTCGTTCTTTCACAGGGTATAGTATCCCATTTGCAAGGATCTCCTTTCCTTTTCCAGATTGTGTGTGTCCTCCCGTCTAACCGTTTACTGTTCTCTTCTTTCGCAGAGCTCGGTGTCCTTTTTTGATATTTATCGTTTTGGATTCTTTGTCATGAATTATTGACCTTTTTTGAAAAGGTAAACATATGGTTCACTGTCCCCCCCCCCCCCCCCCCCCCCCCTTTCTGTAGGTTTTGTGTCCTTGTTCGTGGGTTCAGTGCCCTTTTTTTTTGCGTAGAATCCATTTTTTTTTAAATTGGATTTTCTGTGACATTGGACTTGGTCTTTTTATTTATTCGAGGTCTGTTTTCGTTCAATGGCTTTACCGTTGTTTGTTGAATAAAGTTGTTTAGTGCTTCTGTTTTTGAAGTTTAAGCGTGTTTCTGTAAGGGTTTAGTGTCCCTGACGTGAGCATTAGTTACTATTTTAGTCGAGATTTTATCCAAATTCGAGTTTTTTCTTTCCTTAACCGACATCTGAAATTTTTTTTTGTTTTGTGGCAGCATTGAAGAGAATGACCACTGTCCAGTACTCGGTACCGGCCTGCCAGGGTACCATTGCAGTCTGTTCTTCATGACGGCACACTGGGCAGGACAAGGCACTATACGACTTAAACCATTGAAGTGGGTATAGATTATTCTGGAATGGTTGCGCTCTCATTTGCATCTGATGAAAACCATAAGTACTAGTATGTAAAAGTTCGAACAACGTCAGCTGCAACAAGTGCAGAAAATGTAGAAGGTCGGGGTAAAGGTTTGAAAGGGGTCTTCCCTTTTTTTTTGTTCAGAGCATGATTTTCCTCTTTGTCCTGAAGTAGCTGGCTCACTGTAGTAGGTGAACCAGACTATTTATGTCGTAAACTTAAATTGAAAATTAGTGTACAGCCGAACAGAAGACGGTTTTTACAAGACGAAACACGACGCGTTTCGACCTCTTTGGTCTCCTTCAGGCAAGACAGACAAACACAAACAACATTAAAGACAGTGAAAACATCTCACTCAGAATTTAACTCCTTATGACGTGTTGAGGTAGTCATTTTCAATTTGCCTCTCGGCCGAGGATTTCACAAAGGTACCCTGGCATTTTTTCAGTAAACAAAGCAACAAGAGGGCTGGATGAAAGAAATTATTTCGGTACTGTTGAAAGTGATGAAATCAAAACTTGACATCCTTAATCACATACCTCGTTGGCTGATTAAGTGGGTCATTCCTGCACCGAAAACGCAGTCTGGCAACAAAGTTGTCTGAAATGATTTTCAGGATGCGTGACACTACGTGACCTTTGACTTGGTATATGGGATGGCTTAAAGCTTTCATATATATGGTTGACATGAAGTGCCGCTTGAATCGAGAGACTTGTTCAATGGGGAAAATACCTGGACTGTGTTCGACAGGTTTGAGTGGATGAGATGTGCTTGCACTGAACATCAAATGACAAAGTACTCATGTTTGCATTCACAGGAGAAGGAACAGCTATAGCAGCGAACAAGAGAAACGGAGACACGACCACCTGCACCAGACTGCAACCATTTACAAAGGAAGTATCGTTTTCTTCCTAGCAGCTCTTCTCTCCCTCCATCCCCCCTCTCTCTCTCTCTCTCTCTCTCTCTCTCTCTCTCTCTCTCTTCCCCCCTCTCTCTCCATCTCCCTCTCCCTCTTTCTCCTTCTCCCTCTCTCCCTCCCCCCTCCCTCCCTCCCCCCCCTTTATCCCTGCCTGACTACTGGTTGGTCGGTCAGACTCTCTCTCTCTCTCTCTCTCTCTCTCTCTCTGTGTCTCGCGTCCTTTTAGTATTTTTTCGTTGGATTTTTTTTCTCAAATGCATCCATGCATAGATTTATGCTTTTTCGTGTATATTGTTTGTTTCTTACTTACATGTACATTTTTGTTCTTGCCAAGAGGGCTGGATGAAAAAGTATTTATTCGTTATCCATTTACCTATATAAAATCTCTCTCTCTCTCTCTCTCTCATTTTCTTTCTCTCTCTCACCTTCATCCTCTCCTGTGTGTATTTTGCAATGGTCCACTCCTGTCAGTTTCTTTTTGTTCTGTCATGGGATGTTGCTGTCTTCCTGTGTGAAGTGTAATGCTTTGTTCAGTCTTGGATTTCAGTATCTTCCTGTGTCATGGGGTGTAGCTGTCTTCCCGTGTGAAGTTTAGTGCTTTGTTCAATCTTAGATTTCAGTATTTTCCTCTGTCACGGGGTGTAGCTGTCTTCCTGTGTGAAGTGTAGTGCTTTCTTCAATCTTAGATTTCAGTACCTTCCTCTGTCATGGGGTGTAGCGGTCTTCCTGTGTGAAGTGTAGTGCTTTGTTCAGTCTTAGATTTCAGTATATTTCTCTGTCATGGGGTGTAGCCGTCTCCCTGTGTGAAGTGTAGTGCTTTTGTTCAGTCTTCGATTTCAGTATCTTCCACCGTCATGGGGTGTAGCTGTCTTCCTGTGTGAAGTGTAGTGCTTTGTTCAGTCTTTGATTTCAGAATTTTCCACTGTCATGGGGTGTAGCTGTCATCCTGTGTGAAGTGTAGTGCTTTGTTCAGTCTTAGATTTCAGTATGTTCCACTGTCATGGGGTGTAGCTGTCTTCCTGTGTGAAGTGTAGTGCTTTGTTCAGTCTTAGATTTCAGTATTTTCCTCTGTCATGGGGTGTAGCTGTCATCCTGTGTGAAGTGTAGTGCTTTGTTCAGTCTTAGATTTCAGTACCTTCCTCCACAGCGCTTGGTATCTTCTTCCTTTTCAAGATCTGTTGCTTTTTTTTTCTTCAAGGTTTTTTTGATTCCCGATTCAGTTCCAGCGCCATCTGTTCTAAGATGTATAGTCTTCCTTACCTGCGCTGAGTATCTTTTGCTTTCCTAGGAGCTTAAAGCCGCCTGTTTCGTAGGGTTCAGGATTTTTTTTCTGCGTACGCAGGCTAATACTCCTGCGGACACACCCTGTATAGACAGCCAAGGATTAATCACATCTACCCAAGAAAGGGAGTGGAGTTTTGTGTGTGTGGCCGCCGTTTTTTTTTATCCCGCCATTATGGCAGCCATACTCCCAATTCCGGGAAGAATTTTGATTTTATACACACATGGTTGCCCTGGTTTCCCATGTCAGTCCTCTTGGGAAGAAGAAGGAACAGAACAGGAGGTACCGGAGGGAATCATTCAGGAAAGGTATCAAAGAGTAACTCGGTGATGTCGCGAGTGTAATAACTCGAGGATCTGGAACATGGACGCATGTTTACAGATTCTTTCGAGTTGAGCTGCAGATTAGCAGGCGAAAATCTTTGATCCTGTTTCAGAAATATTTCCTTGTGCGCACCTGATACCTCCTGATTAGAGTGCCCTTTATTCCCAAAATGTCTGACATGGTAATCGGTGTAAACATGTGGACTGTCGTGTAGTTTTTAATGTCTTTTTCACAGGGTTAGTGTCCTTTCATACAATTTAGTCTCCTCCATTCATACAGTTTAGTGATTTTTTTTCCGTGGGGGAAGACTGTCATCTTTCATAGGATCTACTATCCTGTTTCATAGTACTTGGTGCCCCTTCCAAAGATTTTGTCCTCTTTTATAGGGCTTAGTGTCCTTTTCTTTCTTGTGAGATTTGTGTCCCTACTACACGGCTTGGTGTCCTAAATCCATACGATTTATTGGTCTGGTTTCATAAACAGATTATTGTGTCCTGTTACAGGATCTGCTATAACCTCATATGAAAAGGTTCAGTGTTCTCCTTTCATAGAATTTTGCGTCCTGTCTTCAACGTATTGTTTTCTATCGTATGTAGTTTATTGCCCACTTTCATAGGGTTGGGGTGTCCTTTGTAGGGTTAGTGTTTAATGTGGATTAATCTCTTGGGGTTAATTGCATCGTTTCATAGGGTTTAGTGTCCTTTTGTATTTTTGTGTCTTAATTTCACATGGTTTGGAGTCCTGATGTTTCATGGGGTTTTGTATCCTCTTTTGATAAGGTGTGGTTTCCCTCTTTTATAAGTTTAGTTTTCTGTCCCAAAGGTTTAACGACCTCTTTTTCAACAGGGTGTAGTATCCGCTTCTTCATACATACGGTTTAGTGTCGTTCTTTCACAGGGTATAGTATCCCATTTGCAAGGATCTCCTTTCCTTTTCCAGATTGTGTGTCCTCCCTTCCAACTGTTGACTGTTCTCTTCTCTCGCAGAGCTCAGTGTCCTTTTTTGATATAGTTTTGGATTCTTTGTCATGATTTATTGACCTTTTTGAAAAGGTAAAGATTATTATATGGTTCGCTGTCCCCCCCTTTCTGTAGGTTTTGTGTCCTTGTTCGTGGGTTCAGTGCCCTGTTTTTTTCCGTATAATCCAGTTTTTTTTCCTTATTGGATTTTCTGTGACATTGGGACTCGGTCTTTTTATTTATTCGAGGTCCGTTTTCGTTCAATGGCTTTACTGCTTGTTGAATAAAGTTGTTTAGTGCTTCTGTTTTTAAAGTCAAGCTTGTTTCTGTAAGGGTTTAGTGTCCCTGACGTGAGCATTAGTGACTGTTTTAGTCAGGATTTTATCTAAATTCGAGTTTTGTCTGTCCTTGAACCGACATCTGATCTTTGTTTTGTGGAGAATGACCACTGTCCAGTACTCGGTACGGCCTACCAGGGTACCATTGCAGTCTGTTCTTCATGACGGCGCACTGGGCAGGACAAGGCACTATACGACTTAAACCATTGAAGTGGGTATAGATTATTCTGGAATGGTTGCGTTCTCATTTGCATCTGATGAAAACCATAAGTGCTAGTATGTAAAAGTTCAAAACGTCAGCTGTAGCAAGTGCAGAAAATGTCGGGCCAGGGTTTGAAAAGGGTCTTCCCTTTTTAGCTCAGTGCGTGGTTTTTCCTCTTTGTCCTAAAGTAGCTGGCTCACTGCAGCAGATGAGTCAGACTGTTTCCTTATGACGTAAACTTAAATCGAAAATTAGTGTACCGCCGAACAGAAGACGGTTTACAAGACAAAACACGACGTGTTTCGACCTCTTTGGTCTCCTTCAGGCAAGACAAACGACATTGAAGACGATGAAAACGCCTCACTTTGAATTTAACTCCTTTTGACGTGTTGAGATAAGTCATTTTCAATTTGCCTCGGGGCCGAGGATTTCGCAAAGTTACCCTGCTGTTTTTTCATAAACAAAGCGACAAAAATATGAGTAACGCGGATGCTACGCTTTCCTTCGGCAATAGATTTGCACACGCACGCACGCACGCGAACACGCGCATTCACGCACGCACGATGACTAACCGTGGTTTGGTTTGAACAGGGACGACAGCCTTGAAGGAGACACCGGAAACCGGATGACTGCACAGGGAAGACACTGGGAATAACAACCCAGAGGAGAGACGGAAACAGGATGGCGGCCCGGGGGACGCAGCAGGCACAGGATGGCGGCCCGGGGGACGCAGCGGGCACAGGATGGCGGTACGGAAGAGATGCCAGGACAGGAAAGACAGGAGAGGGAACTGGATGACAACCCAGTGGAGAGACGTTGCACAGGGTGACTGCCAGGAGGAGATGGCTCAAGCAAGATTACAGGTCACGGGCTATCCCGGTAAGATGATGATATAGAGGGGACAACCATGAATAGGACGGTAGCCCAAGGGATATCGGTTCAGTTCAGAGGTTATTTTAACGTCTGTTCATCATCGACAATATCAAAAGACAGATCACCAAGAATGTCAGACCTACTGTTTCTGGACCTTTTCTCTGATCTCTGTCCATCACATGGTAGAATTTAGACATTCCACTTAGAAAACTGAAAATACTTTAAAAAAAAAACAAAAAAAAACAAAACAAAACATTAGTCTGCCCGACTCGGGCCAACAACGTGTGCGATGTATCGGATACATGTCATAGAGCATGGTCAGTGCTTTCAAAATATTCAGTATTCATACTTTTTACTTTGTATCGCCCTGTTAAAACTGGGCAAATTAGTATTTGATGGACAGTAGTATTTCCCACACTTGTACACCTAACCTCAAGAGAATTTTATGTTCCATGTGTTTAACCTAAATTTATTAAACGTGTTGTATATCTCGCGCAGGAAGGCAATTATGTGACTTCTTGACATTTCAGTTACGAATAGAGTTTTCCAACAAATGAAGTATTTCATCTACAGATTGTTTCAAAGGACATTTATGAATAGGGTGAACATTTCCCAAAGCTCCCTGTTCAGTCAGATCATTCCATTCCACTTTAAGCCGCAATGTGATGGTGCCCAGAAACGATCAATGCCTATACACCGATTTTCTAAACAGAGAATAACGTCTTTAATTTCGTGAAGTAAATCTATCCTAGCTTTGCAGTTCCACTGTTGCAATGATTGTGGAAGTGATTTCAAATCTACACATAACAGCATATTAAAGATGCCCTTTGGTATGGTAAGAATGTTAGCACAGGGGAGATGCCGGAAAAATGACAACCCAAAGAGGACACCGGACCAGAGGAGGCGGTGGGAGCAGTTTGACAGTCCAGAGGAAAACCCTACCGGGAACATGGTGACGGTACAAAAGATGTTCTCACGAAGCTACAGGTGAGATACGTTGACAAATGACATGAAATTGAAACGTTGGATTACGCGTTTGTGTTGCTAATAGTTTTGCAATACAGATATGAACTTTGGTTTGACACCTGTCGTTCATCAAAGATGTTCCAGACCGTTGCAAATACTAGTAGACGGATCTTCGTTTGAAACTGCGCAGTGGAGAGGTAGAAGATTAGGGGGGGGGGGGGGGGGGGTGAGAGCAGGGATTGAATTTTTGTACCAGATGTACCAAATATTGAATGGAAAAAACGTTTAACGTCCACATGCACACGCACGTACACACAGACGGACAAAAAGACGCACGCACGTACACACAGACGGACAAAAAGACGCACACACACACACACACACACACACACACACACACATACAGTATATACTGAGCATATTCCTAATGTAATGGTCTGCATAACACCATTTAGAACTTGGAGGTTCAAACTTGACAGATTTTGAGCTGTAAGGGCCCAAGGGAAACAAAGGAAACACCCCAAATTCTTTGCTAAACATGTTCAGTTGGGTTTTATGTTAATAAAATGCAAAAATGGATAGATTTTTTTTATTTCAACAGGGATAAGGAACGCCAACATCAACGGCCACGGAAAACGGAGGTCAGATCACAGAAACTCGTCGAATGCAGCGGTTACAAGGGAGTATTGTTTTGCTGCTTTCTCTTTTTCTCTCCCCTTGTTTTTTCACCTGCACTGTTCAGTTAAAGCACTCCTGTTCCGTCATATTTTTGTTCACTATTCTGTTGTAAACCATACATAGAATCTAGTGTCGTGTTCTAATTAAGTTTCGGTATCCTGCTTTAAGGCCTTCTTCATTAGGTTTATTGTCTTGATTTAAAGGATTTGGGGCCTTCTTTCGTACTATTTGGTCTTCGATACAAAAGTTATCTTCACAGAATTTGGTATTTTCGTTTCCAGGAAATTCGGCGCCACTTTCCGTCGGGTGTAGTCTTTGCGAGAATTGAATGTCTTCTCCTGTTAGCCCTCGTTACAAAAGTTATATTCACAGAATTTGGTATTTTCGTTTCCAGGAAATTCGGTGCCACCCTCCGTCGGGTGTAGTGTTCTTTGCTATAATTAAATGTCTTCTCCAGTCCAAGGGTCTAGTATCTTATACTCCCCAGGGTTTAGTGTGGTTGGTTCGTACTTTCAGCTTGGCTGTTCTGATTTCCTATGTCGTGTTTTGTGTGGAACAAGGACACAGGACAAGGGGGTACCAGAGGGAATGCTTCGAGAAAGGAATCGGAGGCCGACTCGGTGCTGTAGGTAGTCTGATGACCGTGGATCTGGAACATGGACGCATGTTTTCAGATCTTTTGGGGCTGAGCTGCAGAGCTTCAGAGGAATCTCTGATCCTGTTCTTGAAACATTTTCTTGTGCGCACCTGGTACCTCCTAATCCGAGTGTCTTTGATCTCACAGAATGTCTGACATGGTGATTAGTGTCAACAAGTGGACCTTTACCAGTGATTCAGTCGCTTTCATAGCGATCAGTTCCCTCCATTAATATGGCTTTCTGCTTTCTCACTAAGGGATTAGTGTCTTTCATTGGATTTTAATGTCCTTGTTTCAAAAGGTTTAGTGTTCTTCATAAAGTGTTTTCTTACAGGATTTACCATGTTCATCTTCTGTATGTTTTGGGTGCCCTCATCTTTCGGACGTATTATTCTGTTTTCATAAGGTTTAGTGTCCTCATTTCATGGGTTAGGTGTCCATAGAGTTTAATGATCTCATTTCATAAGTTTTTGTGTCCATTCATGGGGTTTCGTAACCTTTCATTTGTGGCTTAGTGTATTTTCATGGTGTTATTTCTTAATCTTTCATAGTCATTTGTCATAAAGTTTAGTATCTGTTTGATATGATTTAATATTTTTTTATAGGGTTCAGTCTCCTTTCAAAAGGGTCCCCTCCCCCACATGTGAAATGTTCTCTTTAGCAGAATTTTGTGTCTTTTTATATGGTTTAGTATTGTCCCTTTTCACGGGGTCTAATGTCCCCCTTTCTTAGGAATTAATGTCCTCTTCTTTCACAGGGGTTTAGTGTTCTAATTACATAGGGAATAATCTATACCTTTTTAGAGTTTTTGTCTATTTTTTATGTTCTTGACTTATTTTGATAGGGTTTTGTATCCCTTTTGTAGGGTTTAGTGTCCTTTTTAAATATTAAAACTTCCATAAATCTTTAACATTTTTCTTCATTGTTTTTTTTTTTTTTCGTGGAGCGTAGCACTTTTTACTAGCTCAGAATTTAGTGATTTCTTTCACTGGCTTTATTGACAGTGGTCTTTTTGGTGCATTGTGCTACCTTTTTCAGTGTGCGTTTTTCTCACAGCATCAAGTGTCCCATGCTCAGAGTGTTATGTTTTGGTTTTAGTTAGGATTCAATCGAAATCCGAGGTTCTATTTTCTTGTAAATAAAATCTCTTTTTAGTATTTGTTTGGTGGCAGATTCACAGAGGATGACAGCTGTCCAGGACCAGGACTACATACCGGAGAAGACGAAGTGCTACGCGACTTGGGGCAACGGGGTTATTCTCGAACAATCAACATCCACATTTGGGCATATGTAGGTGCGTGTCTGTAAAAATTCAAATAGTATCTGTTGCAACAACAATGCAAAGAGAGAGGATTAGGATCGTAAAAAAAAAAATTAACGTGGACCATTTATCTCTCGCTGCGTTGATTTTCTTCTTTCTTCTCGGAGACCTGGTAAAATGCAGTAAGTGAGCCAATCCTTTGGCCCCTGATAGCGCAAAGCTGTGAGGAGCGGGACTATACGCTCCGCCCATATACACATTCATCCATCGTTATCTCGTGCACACGCAAGCACGCACGCACGTACACGCGTACGTACACTCTCTGTCTCCGTCCTCTCCTCCTCCCTCCCTCCCTCCCTCCCTCTCTCTCTCTCTCTCTCTCTCTCTCTCTCTCTCTCTCTCTCTCTCCGCTCTCCAGATAATTAACGTGGGAGTGGCACTGACAATTGGTATTAAAATTTATACTCCTAATTTGAATTAGAGACTGGCAAGATGGATGGAACATGGGGATAAAAGAATTGAGGGAGAAGCTGCGTTCCGATTAGGATATAGTATCATATACCATATTTTCACTCGTTTTTTTTTTTTTTTTTTTTGATTTAATTACGTCAATACAAATATACGAAATTGTGCATTGCCTTTGTGGACTTTTTAGAAAGGCCTTTGACTCCGTGAATCGAAATATGATGCGGACTACCTTATGTAAAAGTGAAGTAGATGGCAAGTTATTTACAACTCTTCATGGTGTTTGATTCTGTTCTAGCGTGCGTGCGTGATAGGTGTGTATAGTGAGAGTGTTTTTGACTGTCCACAGGAAGTGAAGCAAAGACAAAGTCCTTTGATGTATTCGTTTTTTTTTTTTTTATTAAAGAATTGGAAGTGGAGTTAACAAAGAAAGGAAAACATGGTAGTCAATTGATCCCAGAAGCAGTTGAATTTTTTCGCAAGCTATTCGCAGATGGTGTGATACTACTGTATAAAACTGCTGTAGGTCTCCAAAATCAGATTGAAACAAGAGGCAGAGCGTTTATTTCTAAGTGTTAACCTTGAGAAAAGTAATATAATGATGTTTAGAAAGGGTGGTCATGTCTCATTATCAAAAATGGCTTTTACGGTGGTATAGAAGTAAGAAAGTAATTTTTTACAAATATTTAGGAATGCGGTACATAGTAGAGCTGAGTTTCGATGTTTGCCGTATGAGAGACCTGTAGAAGAGGAAAAAAATGGGTCCTAGGAATTTTAATTAGAGCTTTACGTAAACATCCAAGCGCGCGCGCGGACATAACGCACGTGCGCACATACACGCACAAAACGGACAGCGCACACACACACACACACACACACACACACACACACACACACACACACACGCGCACACACACACACACACACACACACACACACACACACACGCAGTGTAGAAATGTTTTGCCAAGGTCTTGAGTCTCTTAGGTACAGAGTTAAATTTTGCAGAGTTTAGCTGAAGAATTTAGCAATATGCCAGCCGCCGAGAGTTAGATATTTAACAATGCCTGAAGATTTACAGATCATGACCTGTTTTCCGGTATATGCATTTGTTGCTAACAAAGGAGACCAACGAAAAACTTATTCTGCTTCTTACTGTCTAAAGTAAAATTGTCTCCACCTTTGGCAGAAACAAGATGTATGTAGTGTTTAAGGAACGGAGGTTTATTTCTGTTTCTTTTTTTTTTAACTAATTATTTACTGTAGTAGTTGTCCCCATCCCCCACCCCGCACCATGAATAGTACATCTGGCTTTGAAATCTAAATTTGTCACTCGCTGGACATCATGGGGATAGGTGCTGTCTGTCTGTAGACCATAGATCGCTGTTGACTCGAATTTTGCGACCGTGGACGATTGAAATAAAAACTGCATCGTTTTGAAAGAAGTGACAGTTTTGATTATGATATCTAGCTTGAACATAAGCAATCAGAAATTTTCATACTGAGGTTATACTATCACGTTCCACACACATATTCTTCAGTCATGTAGAATATTTTGTCATGAAGAGTGTGGGACAATCGAAACCAAAGATCTTCCATACCATCATCAGGTCTAAGAACGTTGAAGTTTGAGCGTGTACATGCACACACGCGTCCGTGTAGAACGATACGTACTTCTGCAGATGAATAAAAGACGACTTCATACAGTGCCAGAACAGAGGAAACCATTTTTCATTGAGAGTTTGAGCTGTCCGGAGAACCCCAATCCCTCTCACAAAACAACTAGAATCACTAGTTTACTTTAAACCGAGTTAGCTGAATTGAGGGATCAGATAGTTGCACTGCAAGTCAAGTGCTGAGAGAAAATATTGATTTTGTTACATATCGACAGGGACAAGGAACTACTACATCCACGACCATGGAAAATGGAGACCAAGTCACCAGAACTCGGCGATTGGAGCTGTAACAAAGGAGAGTGGTAGTGTCTTCTGATTCCTATTCTTTTTTGTCTTTTTTTATTACTCTTACTCCTGCACTATTCCAGTGTAATGTTCCTCTTTTGTCATATTTTGAATTTCAGGGTTGCTGGATTGAATGGACTTTAAACGCTTGTTCCTTTTTTTTCTGAAGTTGGTATCATGATATACAAGTACATATTTACAACAAGGCGAAACAATCGGTCCATTACTTAGGGGTAGCGTTCCGTCATCAGATCGAGATGTTACATTTCTTCATGCATGTACAGAAATCTGTGGGGAAATGTCATAAGGTGGTCAACATTTCTATACGTCGTTATTTTCATCAATTACTTTTCACAAGATTCTGGTATTAATAGCACTGTTTACGAAATTCCGTGAATCGCATTTTCATGCAGTGCTTATATTTTTCAATTTTATAATAGCTCTTTAACTCCTTCAAAAAGTGTTTGATACTAGGTTTGATCTTATTGATTCTGCGTTATATTATTTTACTTAGCAAACAGGTTCTTCTGTTCATTATTACTGAACAATACCAGTCTGAATTAAAATTGATTCTCAAACGGGTTTCATATTTTTTTTCTTATTCTCTCAAAGTTTGCACAAGAAAACTGAGGAAAACTGCAACACCATAAATAGTGTTGTATTGAATCATTGTTTGCCTCTCAAAATGAACATTTACCACTAGTAATTATACCCATTTTCTTTGAAATACTGTTTGTGACAAGAGTTATGGCATATTCTAATGTGAAACCATCCGAGGTTATTGCCTTAAGATCTCTGATTTGTGCTAAGGTCTTTTCCCAATCTATCGCGAGTTAATATCGGATATTGTTAACTCTTCCATAAGAGCATTGTAGTAGACTTTTGAACCTTTACTTACGTTTGGTATGGTTTTGTGGTGCTTTTGTCGTTTGGTTACATTCTCGATTCTTTCTGGCAGTATGCTTATTCAAACATGTTATTATTGACCGTACACATTCCAGATATCAAAGATAATTCACGTGAATACTATATCTATTGCAGAATCTTTTGTATTTCAAGAAATACCCTTTTTCGTCAATGGCATCTCTTGCCAAAAGAATTCGTTTGCTGGTCTACTTTTTAAAGCAAAATATCATATAGCCTACTTTAAATTTATTATAGAAAAGTGACTCTACCAGGACCTCTTGTGAATTTTGTAATTCTACTTATTTCATCTACATTTATATCTTTGAAAGGACTTGCTTCTTTCTGTTTGCTGTGCACGTGGTTCCTGTCTTAGAAAAATTTAAACAAGATATTGGTCTCCAGTTCTTAAAAAATTCTCTTGCTGTATCATCTTTAACAGACATGTTATTCATTCTCTTTGACATTTTCACCTCTCCAGAAAACCTTTATTCATTGGCCTAACAAGTCTCCCAATTCATTTTTTTTAAGTTATAAAGTTAACTATAATACCATCAGTCCCAGGGCTCTTATCAATATTCATTTCCTTCGATGATTCTGTAGTTTTTTCCCTTGATATTAGCCCATCTGATTCTTTAGATTCTGATTCATTCAGCCGTGGTAAGTTTTGAACACATTTGCTGATGTCGGTCTCGCTTACAGCGTTCTCGGTGTGTAGGCCTCCATAATGTAGTCCAGCGGCTCCGAGTATGTCATCAGCTTTTGATAACACTATCCCATTTGTTACAAGGTTTGGTATTTGTTCACTCACAAAATGTCTTTTCTCCATATTACAAAAATACTTTGGTACTTTTTCTCCCTGTAAAGCCCACCTTGCTTTGGATCTTAGGATGACGATGCCTTCTATTTTCTTTCTTCTTCATGGTTTGGAAAGTTTGTTCTTGTGTTCGATTTCTCTATCAGTATTCACGTTCATTTCCTTGTCTAACTCCTGTACTTCTTTTTCAGATTGTTCTTCCGCTCTTGTTTCTTCTTCCTTTTTCTTTCGTGTACTGAAAGTTATGGTTTGTACCCTAATGATTTGTTCTTTATGAGGTCTCGGTGTCTTCTTCGAGAGGTTTTTGTGTCGTGTTCTTTTGAGGTTTTTTATTATTTTTCTTAACAGAACTGGTTCCTTCTTTACAAGGATAAAGTCTTTCATAGTAAGTGTTGCGCTTCCCTCCTCTACAGATTTAAATGCGTTCTTTTTCAGGGTTCGGTGCCTTCTTTTGGAGAATTTAGTCTCCCCTTTGCTGGAATTGTCTTCATAGGTCTTTTTCTCCCAGGGTCGAGAGTCCTTATTTCGTGTCGTCATGGTTGTTCTTGTGTCCTGTGTTGGATGTTCTGCGGAACAAGGATACCTAACAGGGGATACCAGAGGGAATGCTTCGGGAAAGACATCAAAGGGTGGCTCGGTGATGCAGCATGTTTGCCTGCCCGGGATCTGGAACCATGGACGCATGTTTTCAGATTCTTTGGAGCTGAGCTGCAAAGCTACAGAGGAAGTCTTTGATCCTGTTCCTGATATTTCCTTGTGCGCACCTGGTACCCCCTGATCCCAGAGTCCATGTTCCACAAAATGTCTGACAGTGGCACTTGGGCATCAACATGTTAATCCTTTCATATGCTATAGTGCTCTTCTTTGACTGTTTTCAGGATCATTCCATAGAGTTTAGTATTACATTCATTCCTGGTGATTATTTCCTAGGGGTATGGCCTCCTTTTTGGTAGGGTTTATGTCCTTTCATAGATATGTGTCGTCTATAGGCTTTAGTATCCTTCATAAAATCTAGTGCACTTTGATAGGATGTACTGTTATTCTTTAACAAGGCTTCCAGTTCTTTCATATGATTTGCCATCTTTTTTAGGATTTACCGACTTACTCTTAATAGTATTTGTCACTTTCTTCTGAAGGGTCTTTCTTTTAAGTGGTTCAGTGTCCTCATCTTAAGGTTTAGTCTCCTCTTCTTTCATGGAGTTTAACGTTATCCTTTGACGCCATGTTTTGTGTCTTTCATAGGTCCAGTATCCTTTCTTTTGCCAGGTTTAAGTGTCCTTTTTCATATGATTTAGGGTCTTCCTTTATCATCATCATCTCTCACAGATTGTGTTGTCTTGTTTCAGCGGGTTTCACTTCTTTTACGGGATATAGAATATTTCTTTTTCTATGGTTGGTTTTTCCGCTTTTGGTAGTGCTTAATGTCCTTTTCAAAGGGTTCAGTTCCTCGATTTTCAAAGGTTTTAAAGTCTTCCTCGGTAGGGATTTGTGTCGTCCTTTCATGATTGCTAGCGTCCCCCTTATTTTTGTCATCGCAGTTTGCTGTCCGCCTTTTCGTGGTTTAGGTCTTGTTCTTTTGCACGACTTGGTGACCTTTTTGATATGGAATAATGTACTTCTTTTCATCGGGTTCGGCTTTATTGTTTCATACTTTATCTTGTCAAAGAGTTACGTGGTCATGTTCATGGGGTTTAGTGTCCTTTTCATGGGCGTTAGTGTCTCTTTTTCATAGGCTCTAGTGTCTTGTCTTTCTCGGGATTGGATTTTCTTTTAGTAAAGGATAGTCAGAGTTCATTGTCTCTATACAGGCTTTACTGCTATCACTTCCTCGGCGATGTGTGCCTCCTTTCATAGGGTTTATCGTCTTCCACAGGATTGATACTGAGGATCGAGAGTTTCTATTACATGTATGCATATGAGTGTGTATATACTGTGTGTGTGTGTGCGCGCGCGCGTGTGTGTGTGTGTGTGTGTGTGTAAAACTTATTTTTGGGGGGGTGGTGGTGGTCTGTTGTGTGAGAGATTTAATTTTCAGTACAGTTAAGATGAAATTTATTTTATAACTACAATTTCTATTATTATTTTACTTAATGTTGAATGTTTCCCTGTTAAGTTTCCTTTATGATTTTTTTTATATCATTTAGATGTTACTTGTATTTTGGTTTCTCATTAATTCATTATGTGTTTAATGTCGGTATAACATGTTAATCTGACAGTAAATGGTTTCAGTCAGTATGTATCTCTTTCGATACATAACCCGTTACTCTCGAGCAATGCACGCGTGCACGCAGAAACGCGCGCACGCACGCTTGTTGCACGCACGCACACACACACACACACACACACACACACACGGGCGCTCGCGCACACACAGCATGTACATACACACACACATGCATGCATGCATACACACAAACACACACACACACACACACACACACATATACATGCATACATACATATATATATATATATATATATATATATATATATATATATATATATATGTGTGTGTGTGTGTGTGTGTGTGTATGTACAATTATGATTGAAATCTCAGAATTTTTGTTTTGTTTGGTGGCAGGATCACGGAGGACGACCACTGTCCAAGACCTTTTTTTTTTTTTTGGTTGCTGTCCTGTCCATTGCCACTTCGGAGGCATTGCACCCACGCCGCTCATTCTGACACGCCGTTCACAGCCACAGCCCGGCCCGGCCTGTCACACCGGCAATCCACAGGGAGCACTCAATGTCAAGTCGTCGAGAAGCAACCCACCAGAGGAGACTGTCCAAGACTTGGCACCAGGCCACCAGGGGACCATGGCCCTTTCTCATTCATGACTACATACCACAAGGTACCACACGACTTAAATCAATGAAGTGAAATACAGTACTCTGGAACAATCACATTCTCTTGAGAGTCTAGTGAAAAAGAATGACAGGTATGTGAATAATCTCAATGGTAATAAAAGTGCAGAAGAATATTGTACAGAAAAAGTTTTAAGGTGGATAATTTTTTTTAAGTCGAAACATGGATTCCCCCTTTCTCGTAAGGTGGCTGGTATCGCTGCAGGAAATGAGTCGGTCCAACCGATTTCCGGTCCTCCTTCAGCGTCTTCCTTCCGTAGTTTCTAGTATATTTGCTATCTCTGAATTTGATTTTCTTTTAGGGTATGGTCAGAGTTCGTTGTCTTTACACAGGCTTTATTGCAATCATTATTGGGGTTAATCTTCCACAGACTAATATTAAAAGATTTAGGGTTTCTATTTGTTACATGCATGCGCTTGCAGATGCGTATGTTCATATATGCATGCATGCATGCATGCATACATACATACCGATACATATATATATATATATATATATATATAAATATACCTATATATATATAATATATATATTGTCTCCTCTCTCTCTCTCTCTCTCTCTCTCTCTCTCTCTCTCTCTCTCATCTGTTGCTCAAGATTGGTTTTCTTTGTTTGGTGGCAGGATTGTTGAAGACGACTGCTTTCCAGGACTCTGCACCCGGCCACCGGGGGACCATGGCCCTTTCATTCATGACGGCTAGCACAAGGTACCACACGATTTAAATCATTAAAGTGAAATGCAGTATTCTGATCTGGAAAAAATACATTATCTATAGAGTCTGGTGAAAAAGAACTGCCAGTATGTGTATGTGAATAACATTAATGGCAAGAAAAGTGCAGAAAAATGAAGATTGTACAGAAAAAAATGTAAGGTGGGTAATATAAGTCGCAGCATGGATTTCCCTCTTTCTCCTAAGGTGGCTGGTACCATTGTAGGAAACGAGTCGGTCCAACCGATTCCCGAATCTTGAAGTCTTAAAAACATTTCCAATTTACTACGCACGCTCACTTGCAGACCTCAGAAATCGGACAGTATTGGCTTCAGTTCAATGCCAGTGATGTCATTTTTGAAGTACACTTACGGTGAGCTGTTAGGACTTGTTGAGGTGGCCTAGGAGGCGGGCATGCGTCTAGTTCCACTTCCATCCATTCCAGTCTTCCTCGTCCCCCTTGCCCCGTGCTTTTCCCGACCACCTTGCATTCTGTGCATTTTTTTTTTAATTCATGTAGGCACCAACATTCTTTTTCATATGCCGAGAAAAAAAAAACTCTTCAAACGGTTAATTCGGAGCGCGTACACTCAGTTGAATTTCAATGAAATGTCAGAAATGTATGTTCGGAAAGCGTGGCATCAACAGCGCAGCAGTTCAGAAAAGGGGGAGGGGGGAGGGGGGGGGGGGGCTATGCCAAATTCAGAATATTGTTTTGTAAACTAGTTCACCATTATCAGATTAATGATACGATGATGAAGAAAAGTGTTCATACGCGTGCGCACACATTCGCACACATGTGCACACACGTAGGCACGCACGCACGCACACGGAAACAGCTGTTGCGCGCGCGCGCGCGCACGCAGATACACACTTGCGCGCGCGCGCGCGCACACACACACACACACACACACACACCATCGCTTCTTCCCGAGGTTTTGTGATATTTTGTCGACATTTGATATGAGGTCTTGTGTGGCAGGTTCAGAGAGGATGTCTTCTTCAGAACGGGGCGCCAGTCCACCCACAGCGTGACTACATTTACTGATCCAAAGCCTCAGACCAGGGGGAGGGCCACACACCGAACAGTTCTGGCATAGCATGGGAAGCAGCAGTCTGCCCCTTTCGTCTTGAGTGTCGTGGGTTGTTCCAGTCATTCTGAGGAACCTCGTATGCTGGGAGGATTCTACGCAGAGTCGCAGTGCAGAGTCCGAGCCAGTGGGTCGAGCAGGGACATGATCCACCTCAAACAGCTACAGGAGAAGTGCGGGGAACAAAGGCAACCACTCTTCGTTGGATTGATCAGCAGGGACGGCTCCTTCGAGATCCCGAACATAAAGTGTCCGCCCAGATTTCTCAGCATCATCAGATCTTTCTACAATGACGCGAGGGGCTTTGGTATTTGAAAATCTACTTACGACGCCTTTGACGTTCGAAGTGGGATGAAACGGGGCTGTTTCTTCACGCCCATTCTTTTTAGCGTCCTGTTTGCCATTCGGCTGAAGCATGTGCTGGGATCTGCAAAAAGAGGATCGGTCCTTGGAACAAATCAGAACGCTTTTCAGTTTCCCCAGACAAAAAGCTGTATGTGTATTTTTCGTGTGTTTCAGGAAGTGCAGCTGTGTCTGTGTGTATTGGTGTGTGTTGTATGTGTGTTTGTGTCTGTGCGCGCAAGCGCCTAGGGACAAGGTGGGAGATGGCCTGATAGTTATACTTTGGTTTTGGTTTCGTGTGTCTAGTGACTGCCATGTTTTGAATGCTGATTTGTTTGGTATAGTCACGAAAGTTCTTTGTTCTCTGTATGTGAGTACGTGAAAATGATGTTTAAAAAAAGCAGAAAGAAAAAGGAAAACGGGCTTTATTTCTCAACTTCTTCAGTGTCAGGTGGCGTATTAATCTTTGCACCAACAAATGCGCCATAATGTTGTTTAATCTTTATTGTGCCCTATTTTTTGATATTCCATTTCAAATATTACAGCAAAATACCATGTGATGAAAGGTGCCTGATAAGATACTTTCAAATTGTATATGTAATTAATCGAAAGCGCATTTCCATTATCTCTCGGTATGTTCCTTGGCCTTTCTTTAGTGTAAACGGGAATGTGTAGTTCTGTGTTATTTTAACAAGTCTCGAGGACAAAAATAATTCTGAAAAACGGGTCTGTTGATTATCATGTCATTGATATGTATTTCCTTTTGTTTTATGTTGAATGTCGGGTACTGTTTTACTCGTTATGTAAAAGAACGGGTTATTTCACTGTCAAATATTTGCAAGGGCGATCCTTGACACGCCTTTGCAAATATTCCAGCAACATTCTTGCTATATGTAAGTGATGAATACTTTCATATGTAAATGTAACCACAGTCACTTACGTGTGTGTGTGTGTGTTGGTTGGGGAGGAGGTTGGGAGGGAGGGCGGTGTGTGTGTGAGAAACTTAAGAAAAGTGAATGGGTGGGTGGGAGTCGGGAATGGGGGTAATGTGTGTGAATCTTTGACACGTCAGTGTTAATATTACAGGAACATACATGCAAGTGAATAGTTTCATATGGATATGTGAGCGCACTGCTTACATGTGTGGCTGTGCTTGGGGAGGAGGTTGGGCGAGAAGGCGTTGTGTATACTTAGTGGGGGTATTTGTGTGTGTGTGTGTATGTGCGCGCGTGTGCATGCATTTGCAACTCTGTGTGTGTGCGCGCGCGCGCGCGCCTGAGGGGGGAGGTTTGGGTGGGAGGGCTGTATGTATGCTTCGTGTATGTGTTGCATGTATGTGTGCTTGTGTGTATGTGTGCTTCGGGAGGAGGGAGGGCGGTGTGTGTGTGATTTAAGTAAAGGGTGGGTGGGAGTTAGGAATGGGGTTAATGTGGGTGAATGGGTGGCGAGGGAAGACGAGGAAGGAGTTGGTCTGTATCTGTTTCTTTTCTTGCCATTTCAATTTTTCTTTATGGTTTCAAGATGATGTGATTATATCTTTCGTTTACATTGTATGTTCCATCATAATGTTTACATTGTATGTTCCGTCATAATGTTCGCTGCCTTCTTATACAGAAAAGGAGATGGAGTTGCTGGCAGATGTTTGCAAGGGCCTGTTAATGATAGGCCACTACAAAGGTTATTTGTTCAATCTTTGTTACGGTCTATCCTTGACACGCCTTTGCAAATATCACAGCAGCATCCGTACTGTAAGTGATGAATAGTTTCATGTGTATGTGAGCACACTCGCTTACATGCGTGTGTGCTTTTGGAGGGAGGGTGTTGTGTATGCTTCGTGGGTGTATTGTATGTGTGCATCTTCATGCATTTAGAGTGTTGGGATTTGCACGATGTGAGACACAAACATTTTACAGCAGATTCCATGAAAACCTTGTTCAGAGATGTTCCGCCTGACGCGATCTTTGAGTTCTTGAAAGAGGTTAACATTTTTCATCGGATCTGAGATTTTACAGTGGAAAGTTTTTTTAACAAAGTTTTGGATGAGATTTTAGACGATGTCTTTTAAAGAATTGTGTGGATGAATGACCTGTGAGTTGATTTTAACGTGGTGACAGCCTGATATGGCCCTTTGCGGTCGGCTGGGCTATAAGCAACATTATCTTATCTTCATGCATTTGCAACTCGTGTATGTGTGTCTATGTACCTAAGGTGGGAGGTTGGGAGTGAGGGCAGTGTGTGTATGTGTAGAGAGAGAGAGAGGGGGGGAGTTCATAGGGAGGGCTGTGTGTGTGTGTGTGTGTGTGTGTGTGTGTGTGTGTGTGTTTGAAATGTAAATAAATGGATGGGTGTGAGTGGGAATGAGGCTAATGTGGGTGAATGAGCAGGGACGAAGGGCGAGGGAGAATTTGGTCTGTCTCTCTTTTTCTTGCCATTTTAAAGTTTCTTTCTTGTTTGAAGATGATGTGATTGTATGTTTCATTTGCATTGTATTTCCGTAATAATCTTTGTTGCTTTTTTATGCAGGTAAGATGGAGTTGCTGGCAGATGTTTGCAAGGGCCTGTTGATGATACGCCACTACAAGAAATATTTGTCCAATCTTTGTTATGGTCTATCCTTGACATGCCTTTGCAAATATCACAGCAGCGTCCATGCTGTAAGGGATGAATACTTTCATATGTATATGTGAGCACCTTCACTCACATGTGTGTAAGCTTTGGGAGGGTGGGCGTTGTGTATGCTTCGTGGGTGTATTGTGTGCATGCATTTGCAACGCAACTCGCTCTGTACCTGAGGGGAAGGTTGGGAAGGAGGGTGGTCGTATGCTTTTACTGTGTGTGTGTGTGTGTGTGTGTGTGTGTGTGTGTGCGTGCGTGCGTGCGTGCGCTCGCTTAGGGAGGAGGTTCGGAGGGAGGGTGGGGTGTGTGTGTGTGTAAAATTAAGTAAATGGGTGGGTGGGAGTTGGGAATGGGGGTGTTGTGGGTGAATGGGCGGGACAAAGGGTGAGGAAGCAGTTGATCTGTGAGAGAGGAGTTGATCTGTATCTCTTTTGTTTTTTCTTTTCTTTTTCATTTTGAAATTTTCTTTGTGGTTGGAAGATGGTGTGATTATGTATTTTTCATTAATATTGTATGTTCCATCATAATGTGCGTTGCCTTTTCATACAGAAAAGGAGATGGAGCTGCTGGCAGATCTTCGCAAGCGCCTCTTAATGATACGCCACAACAAAGGTTATTTGTTCAATCTTTGTTATGGTCTATCCTTGACACGCTTTTGCTAATATCACAGCAACATCCATGCTGCAAGTGATGAATGTTTCATATATACAAGCGAGCACTCGCTTACATGTGTGTGTGTGTGTGTGTGTGTGTGTGTGTGTGTGTGTGTGTGTGTGCTTGGGGAGGTGGTTGGGAGGGAGGGCGGTATGTGTGTGTGTGTGTGTGAAGGTAAGGTAATGTTGCTGATAGCCCAGCCGACCGCAAAGGGCCATACAAGTGAAGCTTAAGAAAATTGTGTGGGCGGGAGTAAGAAAAGTGTATAAATGGGCAGGGATGGAGTGAGGGAGGATTTGATCTGTATCTCAGTGTGAGTGTGTGTTTTTTTTTTTTTTTTGCCATTTTGAAATGTGTTATGGTTTGAAGATGAGATTACATCTTTCATTGGGATTTACATTGTACGTTCCGTCATAATGTAAGTTGCTTTTTTTATACAGATGAGATGGCTTCGCTGCAATCTTTGCAAGGGCCTGTTGATAATACGCTACAACAAAGGTTATTTGTTCAATCTTTGTTATGGTCTATCCTTGACACGCCTTTGCAAATGTTACAGCAACATCCATGCTGTAAGTGATAGTTTCATACGTGTATGTGAGCACACTCATTTACATGTGTGTGCTTTGGAGAGAGGGCGTTGTGTATGCTTCGTGGGTGTATTGTGTGTGTGCATCTGCATACAGTTGCAACTCTCTGTGTGTGCGCGTGTGTGTGTGTGTGTGTGTGTGTGTGTGTGTGTGTGTGCTTGGGGATGTTGTGATGGAGGGCAGTGTGTGTGTGTGTGTGTAAAATTTACGTGGATGGGTGGGTGGGAGTCGGGAATGGGGGGTCATGTGGGTAAATGGGTGGGGACTGAGGGTGAGGGAGGAGGTGGTCTGTATCTCTTTGTGTGTGTTGCTTTTTTTGGCATCTTAAACTTTTGTGGCTTGAAGACGATGTGATCGTCTTTCGTTTACATTTTTTTGTTCCGTCATAATGTCCTTTTTTTTTTTTTTTTTTTTTTTTTTTTTTTAGAGACAAGGAGATGGTGTTGCTGCCAGATCTTTGCAAGGGCCTGTTATTGATACGCTACCACAAAGGTTAAGGTTATTTGTTCAGTGTTTGTTGCGGTCTTTTCCTTGACACGCCTTTGCAAATATCACATCATCATCCATACTGCAAGTGACGAATAGTTTCATATATGTATATGTCAGCACACTCACTCTGTGTGTGTGTGCTTTGGGAGGAGGCTGGTAGGAAGAGCGTTGTATGCTCAGTGTGTGTCTTGTGTATGTGCGTGCGCGCGCGCGCGCGTGTGTGTGTGTGTGGAGGTTGGGAGGGAGGGCTTTATGTATGTTTTTTTGTGTATGTGTTGTGCGTGTTCTTGGGGAGGAAGTGGGTGGTGTGCGTAAAATTTAGGTGGATGGGAGTCGGGAATGGGGGTCATTTGGGTGAACGGGCGGGGACAGAGGTTGAAGGGAGGAGTTGGTCTATGGGTGTTTAGTGTGTTTTTTTTTGCCATTTAAAAAAGTTTTGTGGTTTGAAGATGATGTAATGGTAACTTTCATTGACATTTATATTGTAATTTCCATCATTATGTTTGTTGCTTTTTTATACAGAAAAGGAGATGGCGTTGCTGCAGTCTTTACAAGGGCCTGTTAATGATACTCCACTACAAAGGTTATTTGTCAGTCTTTGTTATGGTCTATCCTTGACACGCCTTTGCAAATATTACAGCAGCATCCATGCTGTAGGTGATGAATCGTTTCATGTGTATGTGAGCACACTCGCTTACATGCGTGTGTGCTTTTGGAGGGAGGGCGTTGTATATGCTTTGTGGGTGTATTTGTGTGTGTGTGTGTGTGTGTGTGTGTGTGTGTGGTGTGCGTGCGTGCGTGCCTGAGGGGGAAGGTTGGGAGGGAGGGCAGCGTGTATGGTTTGTGTGTGTGTCCTAGAAGAGGTTCTGAGGGGGTAGGAGGTGTGTGTGTAAAATATAAGTAAAAGGGTGAGTGGGAGTCGGGAATATGGGTATTGTGGGTGAATGGGCGAGATGGAGGGTGAGGGAGGAGTTAATATGTGTCTCTTTGTTTTTCTTTTCTTGCCATTTTAAAATTTCTTTTGTGTGGTTTGAAGATGATACATTGATATCTTTCATTTACATTGTATGTTCTGTCATAATGAGATACAATGGAGTTGCTGGCAGATCTTTGCAAGGGCCTGTGAATGATACGCCGCTTCAGAGGTTACTTGTCCAATCTTTGTTGTGGTCTATCCTTGACACGCCTTTACAAACATAACAGCAACATCCATTCGCAAGTGATGAATAGTTTCATATGTATGCTTGCGCACTCAGGTGTGTGTGTGTGTGCTTTGTGAGGAGGGCATTGTGTACGCTTAGTAGGTGTATTGTATGCATGCGCATGCATTTGCAATTCTGTATATGTACCTGAGGTTGGGAGGGAGGGTGGGTGGTATGTATGCTTTACGTATGTGTTTTATGTGCGTGTGTGCTTGGGAAGGAGGGTCGGGGGGAAGGTGGTGCGTGTGTGTGTGAATTAATGGGTGGGTGGGAGTGAGTCTGGAATGGGGGTAAATGTGGGTGAATGGGCGGGCACGAAGGGTGAGGGAGCAGATGATCTGTATCTCTTTGTTTTTCTTTTCTTGCCATTTTGAAAGTTCCTTTGTGGTTTGAAGATGATGTGATTATGTCTTTCATCTACATTGTATGTTCCGTCATACTGTGTGTTGCTTTTTTTTTTTATACAGGAAAGGAGATGGAGTTGCTGGCAGATGTTTGCAAGGGCCTGTTAATGATAGGCCACTACAAAGGTTATTTATCCAATCTTTGTTATGGTCTATCCTTGACACGCCGTTGCAAATGTTGCTGCACCATTCACACTGTATGAACAGTTTCATATGTATATGTGAACACACTCGCTCGTGTGTGTGTGTGTGTGTGTGTGTGTGTGTGTGGAGGGGTGGTTGGGAGGGAGGGTGGCATGTATACCTTGTGTGTGCGTGTGTGCATATTAGCTTGAGGAGGAGGGAGGGAGGGAGAAGTTTGTGTGTGTGTGTGTGTGTGTGTGTGTGTGTGTGTGTGTTTCACCATTTTATTATATTTTGTGGTTTAAAGATGTGATTATATCTTCCATTGAGATTTACATTGTATGTTCCGTCATAATGTTTGTTGCATATTTAAATACAGATGAGATGGTGTTGCTGCAGTCCTTGCAAGGGCCTGTTAATTGCTACGTCACTACAAAGGTTATTTGTTCAATCTTTGTTATGGTCTATCCTTGACACACTTTTGCAAATATCACAGCAACATCCATGCTGTAGATGAGTAGTTTCATTTGTGTGAGCACACTCGCTCACATATGTGTGTGTTTTGTGAGGGAGGGCGTTGTGTATGCTTAATGGGTGTAGTGTGTATGTGTGTATGTGTGTGTGTGTGTGCATTTGCAACTCTGTGTGCGTGTCTGTGTCTGTGCCTGTGTGTCTGAAGGAGAAGGTTGGGAGGGCAGGCAGCATGTATGCTATGTGTATTTTGTGTGTGTGTACCTGAGGGGGGAAGTTGGGAGGAAGGACAGTATGTATGCTTTGTGTGTACTTGAGGGGGAAGGTTGGGAGGGAGGGCATTATGTATGCTTTGTGTGTACTTAAGGGGGAAGGTTGGGAGGGAGGGCACTATGTATGCTTTGTGTATGTTTGTGTGTGTGTGTGTGTACTTGAAGGGGAAGGTTGGGAGGGAGGGCAGTATGTATGTTTTGTGTATGTTTTGTGTCTGTGTGTGTGTACTTGAGGGGGGAGGTTGGGAGGGAGGACAGTATGTATGCTCTGTGTGTGTGTGTGTGTGTGTGTACTTGAGGGGGAAGGTTGGGAGGGAGGGTAGTTTGTATTCTTTGTGTATGTTTTGTGTGTGTGTGTGTGTGTCTGAGGAGGAAGCTTGAGAGGGCGGACAGTATGTATGCCTTGTGAATGTTTTGTGTGCGTGTGCGAGCGCTTGGAGAGGAGGCTCTGATTTGAGGGTGTGTATCTCTTTGTTTTCTTTTCTTGCCGTTTTAAAGTTTCTTTTGTGGTTTGAAGATGATGCATTTATATCTTTCATTTACATTGTATGTTCCATCATAATGAGATAAGCTGGAGTTGCTGGCAGATGTTTGCAAGGACCTGTTAATGATACGCCACTACAAAGGTTATTTGTTCAGTCTTTGTTATGGTCTATCCTTGACACGCCATTGCAAACATAACAGCAACATCCATATCATAAGTGATGTATAGTTTATGTATGTGAGCGCACTCGCGCGCGCGCGCGCGCGTGTGTGTGTGTGTTTTGTGAGGGAGAGCGTTGCGTATGTTTAGTGGGTGTATTATGTGCAGCATGCACATTTGCAACTCTGTATGTACCTGAGGGGGGAGTTTGGGAGGGAGAGTAGTATGTATGCTTTACTTTGTGTGTGCGTGTGTGTGTGTGTGTGCTTGGGAAGTTCGGAGGGAGAGTGGTGTGTGTGTGTAAAATGTAAGTAAATGGCTGTGTGGGAGTCAGGAATGGGGGGGGGGGTATTGCGGGTGAATGGGCGGGACGAAGGGTGAGGGAGGAGTTGATCTGTATCTCTTTTCTTTTGTTGCCGTTTTGAAATTTCCTTTGTGGTTGGAAGATGATGTGATGATTTTCATTTACATTGTATGTTCCATCATAATGTGCGTTGCCTTTCTATACAGAATAGGAGATGGAGTTGCTGTGTTTGTTTGCATGTGTGTGTGTGTGTTAGCTTGAGGAGGAGGTTGGGAGGGAGGACGGGTGTGTGTATGTGTGTGAAGCTTCAGAAAATAAATGGGTGGGTGGAGTAAGATAGGTGAGTGAATGGGCGGGGACGGAGTGTGAGATTCGATTTGTACCTCTGTGTGTGGGGGTGAATGTGTGTGTGTGTGTGTGTGTGTGTGTGTGTGTGTGTGTTTTGCCATTTTAAAATATTTTATGGTTTGAAGATGTGATATCTTTCGTTGAGATTTACATTGTATGTCCCGTCATAATGTACGTTGCTTTTTTTATATACAGATGAGATGGTGTTGCTGCAATCCTTGCAAGGGCCTGTTAATGATACGCCACTACAAAGGTTATTCATCCAATCTTTGTTATGGTCTACCCTTGACACGCCTTTGCAAATATTACAGCAACATCAATGCTGAAATTGAATAGTGTCATATGTATATGTAAGCACACTCACTCACGTGTGTGTGCCCGTGCGTGCGTGCGTGTGTGTGTGTGTGTGTGTGTGTGTTGTGTGTGTGTGTGTGTGTGGTCTGGGAGGGAGGGCGTTGTGTATGCCTAGTGGGTCTATTGTATATATGTGCACGCAAACATGCATTTGTAACTTTGTGTGTGTGTGAGGGGAAAGGTTAGGAGGGCGGCTGGTATGTATGCTTTGTGTATGTGGGAGGAGGTTTTGGAGGGAGGGAGATGTGTGTGTGTGTGTGTGTGTATGTGTGTGTGTGTGTGTGTGTGTGTGTGTGTGAAATTTAAGTAAATGGGAGTTGGGAATGGGGTAATGTGGATGAATGGGTGGGGGGTGGAGGGTGAGGGAGGAATTGATTCGTATCTCTTTTTTTTTTTTTTTTTTTTTTTTTTTTTTGCATTTTAACATTTCTTTTGAGGTTTGAAGATACGGCATTATATCTTTGAATTACATCATGATGTTCGTTGCCTATTTTATACAGATAAGGAAATGGAGTTGCTGGCAGATCTTTGCAAGGGCCTGCTAATGATACGCCACTACGAAGGTTATTCATCCAATCTTTGTTATGGGTCTATCTTGACACGTCATTGCAAATATCACAGCAACGTCCATGTTGTAGGTGATGAATAGTTTCATATGTGTATGTAAGCACACTTGATGCGCGAGTTTGCTTTGTGAGGGAGGGGCATTGTGTATGCTTAGTGGGTGTATTGTGTGTGTGTGCGCGCACGAACTTGCATTTGCAACTCTGTGTGTGTGTATACGTGGGGGGGGGGGGGGGGGGTGGCGGGGGCATGCGAGGGAACGAGGGCTGTATGCTGTATGGGGTTTCGTGTGTATGTTGTTGCGTGTGTGTGTGCTTCAGGAGGAGTGTGTGTGTGTGTGTGTGTGTGTTTTGAGAGGTTGGGAGGGAGGGCGTTGGATGTTTAGTGGGTGGTGTGTGTGTGTGTATGTATGTGTGTGTGTGTGCTTTGAGAGGTTGGGAGGGAGGGCGTTGGATGTTTAGTGGGTGGTGTGTGTTTATGTGTGTGTACGCCAGTGCATGCATGCATTCACAACTGTGTGTGTGTATCTAGCTGAGGGGGGAGGTTGGGAGGGTTTGCATTGTGTATGTGGTGTGTGTGTGTGTGTGTGTGTGCTTGGGGAGGAGAGAGAGTGGTGTGCGTGTATGTGTAAAAAGTTAAGTGAATGGGTGGGTGGGAGTCGGGGATGGGGGGGGGGGGGTCATGTGGTTGAATGGGCAGGGGACTGAGGGTGAGGGAGGAGTTGGTCTGTACTATGTGTTTGCTTTGTTTTCCTCGCCATTTTAGAATTTCATTTGTGGTTGGAAGATGATGCCATATTCATTTACATGTATGTATGGTCCATAACGTGCGCTGCTTTTTTAATACAGATAAGGAGATGGTGTTGCTGCAATCTTTGCAAGGGCCTGTTAATGATATGCCACCACAAAGGTTATCATCCAATCTTTGTTATGGGCTGTCCTTGACTCGCCTTTACAAATATTACAGCAACTACTGTGCTATAACTGGATCGTTTCATGTGTATATGTCAGCACACGTGTGTGTGTGTGTGTGTGTGTGTGTGTGTGTGTGTGTGTGTGCTCGCGGTGTGTGTGTGTGCTCGCGCGCGTGTGTGTGTGTGCTCGCGCGCGTGTGTGTGTGTGTGTCGTGTGTGTGTGTGTGTGTGTGTGTGTGTGTGTGTGCGCGCGCATGGGGAGGAGGTTGGGAGGGAGTGCGGCATGTATGCTAGTGTGTGCGTGTGTGTTAGCTGGGGAAAAGGTTCGGGGGGATTGCAGCGTGTGTGTGTGTGTGTGTGTGTGGTTCATTAAGAAAGGTAAATGGGTGGGTGGGAGTCGAGAACGTGGGTGAATGGCAGGGATGGAGTGTGAGGGAGGAGTTGATCTGTATCTCTGTGTGTTTGCTTTTTTTCCCCTTTTTTTGCCGTTTTGAAAAAAAAATGTGGTTTGAAGGTGATGCGATTATATCTTTCTTTGAGATTGACATTATTGGTCCGTCGTCATGTTTGTTGCTTTTTGTATACAGATAAGATGGAGTTGCTGGCAGATGTTTGCAAGGGCCTGTTAATGATACGCCACTACAAAGGTTATTTGTCCAACCTTTGTTATGGTCTATCCTTGACACGCCATTGCAAATATATTGTGTACATGTGTATGTGTGTGCGTGCTTGGGGAGGTTGGGAGAGAGGGCGGTATGGCTGCTTTGTGTATGTGTTGTCCGTGTGTGTGCTTGGGGGGGGGGGGGCAGGAGTCGGATGGAGGGCAGCGCGTGTGTGTGTAAAAGTTAAGTAAATGGTGGTGGGTGGGAGTCGGGAATGGGGGTATACATTTTGCGTGTGTGTGTGCGTGTGTCCGCACTTTTTTTTTTTTTTTTTTTTTTAATTATGAGGGGTGGACGGTGAGACGGGGGATATTAATGGGCCGCGATAGGGGTAGGATCTCCATTTGTAATCACCTTTGGAATGTACGGTATTTTTGGATGTGAGGTATATTTTTCATTTCAATGCTTGTTTTGTGTTTGCGTGCATGTGTCTGTGTGCGGGTTTGTGCATGTGTTCAAGCACTTGCTCTAGAATCCATGCATGTGTGTTTGTAGGGAATGTGTACATGCTTGTGTATGTTCTTGTTTGTGTGCTCGAATGCCTTGTATGCGAGTCTTTGTTAAAGGATATTGATTCTGTATGTCCTTGTTGTGTGAATTGCTGGAATATTAGCTGTTTCAAGCGTTTCATTCATAGTTCATCTCTTTTTTGTTGGTGTTATGGTAAAATAATGTGTAAGAATAAACGGGCTGTGCTGTCAATTCATTGCAATGCGCCATCTTGAGTCTCCTACTGCAATAGTAAACCAGCATGAAAAACAGCACGCGGTTT